>JACXGI010008071.1:14039-34874 GCA_016801175.1 Esox masquinongy
CCCCCCCCCCCCCCCCGGGAAGCAAGTACAGGGTTTGGAATGTACATGAGGAAAATTTCGATGTACATGCGAGTGGCTTACACGTCTACATTGTCATAATGCGCGATCAAAATGATAGATGAATAGATCAGGGGCTATTTTTATTTATTTATTTTTTTGGTCAATTTGAGATCCGGGGCTATTCATGAAAGATCCGCGGCTATAGCCCCGGACGCCCAGGCCTATCGACGCCACTGTTATACACAATGCCAATTTAACACTGAAAGGCAATAATTTTACCTAGGCATGTATTTTGCTTCTAATCAAGTTCAAATTATGATCGCATCAAGGTAGCCCACTGGTATGGAGCTTGATAAGACTCAAAATTAGAGAAAAATATCCCACGATCCGTGTGTATGAATACAACTCACTAATAGAACAATGATTTCTGAATGCAATACAGAAACCTGCTAAAAAATATATTATCTGTATGCATGTTCTGTAGAAGTCACAAATAAGTTCATGACCAGTGAATATATTCAACATTGCTCACAAATTAATTTACACATACAAATATGTAATTTGCATTTGTGCATTGAAAAAATGCACGTGGATCTGTATTCTGTGCTTAAAAAATTTTGAGTCTTCTTTCCTGACGGTTTATTGTAAAATTCAGATTCGTAAATTTTAGATCCAAAGCTTTAAGTGATGCGAGACTTGCGACGCGAGATCTGTTTGTTTAGTTCAACTGTGTCCGTTTTTTTAGTGATGGGAAGTTCAGTTCTTTTTACTGACTCAAATTTATTCGAGTAGTTTATTTAAGAGTTTGAATCTGTCAAGTAATCTGTCATGGGGCGAATGAATGCTCATCATTCTGTTGAACAATAAAAATAAACAAGTCAGTCGTTCATGAGTCTTTTTCACTTACGGGAACGCTTGGTGTTTAATTTGATGTGTTTATCCTGACAGTCAATAATAAACTTTCATTATTGTACCATGCATCCAATTATCAGTTACTTATGTCTTTGGAATACTGCCGGCTTGATCTATCTTTGCAAACAAGGATGAGAGATCCTACTCTGCTCAAAAGAATTAACCCTTATGTTATGTTAACATTTTGGTTACACTCATTATGTTAGCAGGTCAAATTGACCAGGGGTTTTAAATCACAACCTTGTACTCACTATTGGTATTTTAGCCCCCAACAAATGTTTGACATCCATAACCAACTCATTACTCATTACAAATTAGAACATTTACTGGTTTTATTTTATTATATAGTCCATTTAGACCACATTTACCATATGATGAACACTTGTTTTTTTATCCCAAAAAGAAATGTATCTCTATATGCTATGATGGACAAAATTAACCTAGGGTGACCACATTTTCAAACCCCCAAACCGGGACCTTTGTGTAATCGCACGTTAATGCACTCGCACATGTATGTGCTTATACATGCATGTTGGTCATCATGCATGCTTGTGGTTGGTAGAGCTGGGGGGCGCTTTGAGCTTTGATGGGAATTGTTGCTTTGCTACGCAGTTCTACACAGTTGTTTGTTTGGCTCCGACTCGTATGTGGAAACATTACAGTATTATTATTATTTTAATTGTGGTGAAAACCGGGACAATTTGGTAGTGAATGTCGGAATCTGGGACATATTAGTGTTTTACAAATATTTGTCTGTACCTGGGACACCCAGCTTGAAACCAGGACAATCCCGGGGAAACTGGTTTCAAGTTAGGGAATCAGATGGAGCAGAGCTGGTCATCTCTGCACAGTAAGCCATGATGATGTTCACAGAGGCTAGTTTTCTGGGAAGGCTCTCACACGACGTGCTTTTTGACTCTCGCACGATGTGCTGGTCTTGTGTCACAGTAATCGAAGTGAGCTACTCTGGAGAATATACAATCTCAAATTGCTCGAGTGACAAGGTTGCATGGAATATTTCTATCCCTGTCTTTGTATCCCACAAGCTAGCTGCTGATTCATTTTTGGTCTGCAAAATAACATATAGACAGGATCCTTAGCAAGCCCTATAAGTGATATCACTACGGGAAGCTTATGAACAGTACTTCCTGGGTCCTTCCACACACTACACAACAAAGCCTTTCCCGCGAGAAAAGTTCAGTTCCAATAGTAACAAAGATAATAATAGCTTGTGTTTGTGAAAGGTGAGGGGTGATTTAACTTTTAGTGTGTGTGATGTTAGACATTACAAAGGGTCTCAGTGGGTGAAATATCTCTAACGTGACAATGCTTTACCTCATACGACCTGGTAAAGAACTACTGCAACAAACACTGACCATGGCAGGCATAGTTTGTGTGTGCAGTGTGTGTGTGTGTGTATAAGTGTTTGGAGGTGTATTAAGACAGTTTCTCCCCTATATCTGCACTCAGCAGGATTTTCAACAAGCATTTTCATTGATTCGCCATCACCGGGTCATTTTGACCCTAACATTACGAATGTAACTATTTTTTTTAGAGGCCCTTGAAAATGTTAAATTTGGTCGTCTTTCGTTTTATATGTTCATAAACACAATCTTGAGGATATCATCAAGTTTCATGCAGATCAAAATAACCTAAACGGTATTTCAGACCTATCAAAGTCTTAAAACGGGTCAATTTGACCCTAACATAACTTAGGGTCAAAGGGAACACTTAAATCACACATTGGGTCTCGATGAACAAAATATATTAAAGATCAAAATCTTTACTGTACATTGTGTAATTCATTGAGAATAAAATGATGTAACAATGGTCAAAGGAAACCAAAATCACCAACAGAATGAGGGCTGGATTCAAACTCACTGAAAATCAAAGTAAAATAAGTAAATTGACATCACAGGCTGTTCCAACTTGCATGACAGCTGATGGTGTCCAGAGAGATCTCCTCCCAGACCTCCTCCCATGTACCAATACATAATTTCCCAGAGGTTCTCAATTGGATTCAGGTCTGGGGAACATGAGGGCCAGTCAATGGCATCAATGCCTTTGTCATTCAGGAACTGCCTACACACTCTGACCACATGAGGCCTGGCATTGTCCTGCACCCAGGGCCCACTGCACCAGTGTAAGATCTGACAATGGGTCTGAGGATTTCATCCCGGTACCTAACAGCAGTCAGGGTACCGTTGGCTAGCACGTGGAGGTCTGTGCGAACCTCCAAAGATATGCCTCCCCAGACCATCACTGACCCACCGCCAAACCAGTCATGCTGTATGATGTTGCAGGCAGCATAACGTTCACCACAGTGTCTCCAGACTCATTCACGTCTGTCACATGTCCTCAGTGTGAACCTGCACTCATCTGTGAAGAGAACGGGGCACCAATGTCGGACCTGTCAATTCTGGTGTTCTTTGGTGAATGCCAATCAAGCCGCACAGTGTTGGGCTGTGAGCACAGGTCCCTCTAGAGGATGTCGGGCCCTCATGCCATGCTCGTGGAGTCTGTTTCTAACAGTTTTGTCATGCACACCAGTAGCCCGCTGGAGCTCATTTTGTAGGGCTCTGGCGGTGCTCATCCTCACACAAAGGAGCAGATACCGGTCCTGCTGCTGGGATGTCCAGCTCTCCTCATGTAACGGCTCGTCTCCTGGTACTGTATCTCTTCCATGTTCTTGAGACTATACTGGGAGACACAGCAAACCTTCTTGCGACAGCATGTACAGTGAGGGAAAAAAATATTTGATCCCCTGCTGATTTTGTACGTTTGCCCACTGACAAAGAAATGATCAGTCTATAATTTTAATAGTAGATTTATTTGAACAGTGAGAGACAGAATAACAACAAAAAAATCCAGAAAAACGCATGTCAAAAATGTTATAAATTGATTTGCATTTTAATGAGTGAAATATGTATTTGATCGATCTGCAAAACATGCACTGTTCAAATAAACCTACCATTAAAAATATAGACTGATAATTTCTTTGTCAGTGGGCAAACGTACAAAATCAGCAGGGGATCAAATATTTTTTTCCCTCACTGTATGGATGTGCCATCGTGGAGGAGCTGGAATACCTGTGCAACCTGAATGGGCTGCAGGTACTGCCTCATGCTACCATTAGTGACAAGGACACTAGCAAAATGCAAAAGTAGAGAAGAATCAGTCAGGAAGGATGAGGAGAGAGCAATTGTCTGTGGCCACCACCTGCAAAAATTCCCTTTTTGGGGGTTGTCTTGCTGTTGCCTTTCCAGAGGACCTGGCTACATGGTGCCAGAACAACAACCTCTCTCTTAATGTCCACAAGACTAAGGAGATGATCGTGGACTTCAGGAAGTGGCAGAGGGAGGGTCATGCCCCCATACACATTGATGGAGTTGAATTGGAGAGAGTCTCTGACTTCAAGTTCCTCTGTGTGTTCATAAAACATGACCTCACCTGGTCCAGGCAAGCAGACTCTAAACTCTAGACTCTAAAATCTTCCCAAAAGCGACTGTACTTCCCGAGGAGACTCAAGATGTTTGGCATTTCTGCAGAAACTCTCACCAACTTCTACAGGTGCACCATTGAGAGCATCCTCTCAGGCTGCATTACTTCCGGGTACGGCAGCAGCTCTGCTGCTGATCGCAAGGGTGGTGAAGTCTGCAGAACGTGTCATCGGCTGCCATCTCCCCTCCATGCATGGCATCTACAACACACGATGCCTGAGGAAAGTACGGAACATCATCAAAGACTACAGCCACCTAGGCTATGTTCTGTTCACACTACTGCCGTCTAGTAGACGCCAAAGGAGCATCAGAGCACACACTTCCAGACTCACAAACTGTCTTTTTCCTCAGGCCATAAAGCTTCTCAACTAGTAACATTGCTTTATGATCATATTGATCACATGAACATTCCAAATTCTCTGATGTCTTTCTATGTACATTCAATGCACATTAGAATATTTTAATGTACCATTCATAGGCATATTACACTTTGGAGAATATGAACAATACGGGTAGAAATATAATATTCTACAGTCATTACAATTGCTGCTATTTAAAATGTTTTTTAAAATTTTTGCTTTATATGTTTCTTAATTCTTACTGCGTAGATGTCGTGTGCCACGTCACAACAATTTCATTGTTCAGAATGACGCTGTGTTATTTGTTGCATCTGATAAATGAAAAGACTTTGGCACCTGTTGTCACTTTTATTTGCACCAAAACAGGTGACATTGATTCACAATTGCTTATGCTTCCTAACTGGACAGATTGATATCCCTGAAGTTTAATTGACTTGGTATTATACTGTGATTATTACGTGTTCGCTTAATTTTTTTGAGCGGTGTATTTAACCACTGTCACGGTAAGCCCGAATTGCAAGCCCGAATTGTAATTTAGGAAACAGTCATTTGCCCCGCTTTAAATTAATTATTCACTAGACCTGTACGTGTGACCAAGTTACATAGGTGCAATGCATGAATTAGGAGACAAGCTTTCTTAAACAAATTTGCTGTGTATCTTTCATTGCTTACTATGTGCTATTTGCACCTACTTGACAGATCTAGTAAAGTAAATTCAACAGCCATATAAGGGGAATATAATCACCATCATACAAGACACATACGGTGGAGTGTGTAGTGGGGGATTGGTTGTTTAAATTTACCAATTGAGCCAGTGGCTATCAAGTTACACGGTTATCAACATGTGCAAAACATTGACAATACAACAGTTTTGTGACTGAAATGTCTACGTATATGTCTATATACAGTAATGTGCAAAAGTCTTAGACCAGTCTTAGTTTTCAAGACTTTCTGACCCCAAGACCCAACTAAAGTCTGCAATTCTCCAGCTGTGAGCCTTGTAGATTATTTGGCCACTCGAACCATCCTCCTCACTGTGCGTGGTGTCCATATTAAACGCACGTCCTCTTCCAGGCAAACTATTAATATCTTCAGTTGCTTTAAACTTCTTAATTATTGCACTTATAGTGGAAATGGACGTGTTCAACCCCTGAGCAATTATCTTCTAGCAATTTCCAAGCATTTGTTGGACATCATTACTGTATCCTCAGGTCTTCCTCATAGTGATCAATTACTATGAGAATTTGGCTGGTATGTCACATCATATTTATACCCCAGTGAAAAAGGAACTAATTTCTAGGGATGCCAATAATTGTGGAAAAAATGTCATACTTCACATCAATTAAAGGTTTGATTTTTATGAATATTTTGAATAAAAGACCAACAGGTTAAAGAGCAACTTTGTTTCACAGTCCATTTTGCAAATATTTACCAATATTCGGAATAGAGTTCCAATATTCGTGGAGGGCACAGTAGTATCAAATGTGAATTCTAGTGTATACTGTGCCAGACTAAAACAAGAGCTGACTGTATCTTTGAATTAATGTATTATTCTTCATTATCCTCTCATCTATACCCCCTTCATACAGCTTCACAGTTTGGCCATTGCAGAGGCACAAGAGTGTATACATTACTGGGACATACACAGTGAATGTGAGAAGGGGAACTCTGCAATGACACAGTGACTCAGCAGTTTACAGAGTAAATCCAACTGTGTAATACATCCACAAGACACATTTTTGTGTGTCTAATCATCAACCCAAGAAACGTTTTGTATAGTCCATATGTTGGTGGAGAGTACCACTCAGTTTGAGCAAAAACATATTTTGTTTGGTTTGTTGTGAAATTGATTTAAATGAGACTGATGTTTTAATATCTGGAGTGAATTGGCAGTGGTGTCATCTGGATGTCTGAATTAAGCTCCTATATAATGCAAAAAGGAGCTATACGGAATTTTTACATTGCATATTGACAATATATCCATAACATATCAGCAATAAAAGTTATTGTGTTTCACAAAATGTATTCACCAGCAATTCAAGGGTGCTACCAAATGAAAAAAAAAAAAGCAATACATAATTTAACAGGTCACCAATAACTTTAATAGGCTAGTTATCAATATGATCCTGACTTTGTATTTGTTTAGAACCAAAAGACCATTTTGACCATTCATCAGCATTTGATTTGATTGCAATCTAGTGAGGAAAAATATAGTCAATAGACCCTAATGTATGGATTTCACATCACAGGTAACATGGATATGCATTTTTTGGTTACAGAAACCTTCAAAAAAAGGTATAAGTGTGGATCAGAAAATCAGTCAGCATCTTGTATGACCATCAGTCTAAACAGAGATGTTTTCAGACAACAGGAATTGTATACAGACCCTTGTGACGTGGATTTGTGGGCCTCAGGATGTCATCACAGTATCTCTGTGCACTGAAAATGCCATAGATGAAATGCAGTTCTGTTCCTTGTACAAAGGTTTTGCTTGCCAATACCATCATCCACTGCCACCATGGGGCACCCTGTTCAAACTATTGACATCAACAAACACCTTGCCACACAACGCCATCTACCCGTTGTCTCTGCAGTCTGCCATCTACACGGTACAGATGAAACCTGTTGCAATCTGTTGTAGCAGGGGAAGAGCACAAAACAAAGACCCGGCATGTGTGAAGTTCAGAAAACAGAACAGAAAAGCAAACTCAAGGGCTGCTGGAGGCTATACTGTTCGCTGGTGTATTCACATTCATACAGGGTTCGGGCACTCTTCATTGACGTATTCTGCCGGGGGAGAGATCACAATTCACTCTCACCAATGATCACTTCATTCTTCTTCCTCCTGGAGCCTTCTTGCCTCCTTTTGTTGACCTGTTGACTGTTGATTTATTGTCGTCAGCTGTGCCTTGATAGCGCTGACAGGGTGAGCTGTGTTCATTGTCCTTTCCAGTCAGTTCCTCTGGGAAGGTGAGTTGCATTCCAGAGCCTCTCCCGGTTGCAGGCAGCTCCAATTGGTGAGCTCTCATAGGCCGGGGAACAACGCTGATAGGATAGCCGCGCCATACTGAAGAACACACTTCTGCAGTCTGCCAGTGGCCATTTAAGGTGAGCATTTACCCACTTAAGCTAATTACACTGCCAAACTCCAGGGATGACGAGCACACTGACTAGCTTCCTTGAGACAGTTTCTGAAGGTTTGTGCAAAATTATTTGGTTGTGCAAACCCAGAGTTTTATCAACTGTCATCAATGACTGGTGTCAAACAATCCAGATGCGGAGGTCTTATGAAGGCCAAACATACTGCATAGATCTCTAAAATAATGTTGTAGGCAGCTTATGCTAGAGAAAGAACAATTAATTCCTAAAGAGAAAGCAACAACATGAATTGATGCACAGTGACAAGTAAAAATTCCCTAGTAGGGTCAAAACCTATTACCAGTTAAGCTTTTCAATTGTGCGTTTAATGTTGTCAAATGTTTTGCCTGGCAAATCATGTCACAGATGTACTTAATTAGTTAATGGCACAAGTTACAACATAAACCAGGTGTGCAGCGAATATTCTAGCAGCTGGAAAAAAGAGGTAACAAACAGTTGTATGCGCATTCAAAGATCACTAACAAATGTGACACTGGGGTGAGAAAATTTTACGTTTAACAAAGCAGAAATTTCTGAAAACAGGCAACATTTCTGAATAGACAACACATTTTAGTTATATATGAAGTATGACTTCATATATAAGAGTGTACACATAACATGAACTGAACAATAAAGCATATTTCACAAAGTTTTGTTTGTTTTTTCTCTAGTACTCCCATTTTGAGAGTGCCATTCCTCTAAAATGATTGGAGGAAGATCATGAGAGGGCTGCTTGACTAACAGAAGAGAGTCTGGTGCAGATTAATGTTGATAAAAATACAGCTCCGGAAAAAATTAAGAGACCACTGCACCTTTTTCTTTCCTTTCCAAAAAAGCTGAAAAGGTAGGTTTTGAGTGTGGAACAGAAGGGTTAAAATTAAGAGACCACTGCAAATTGAACGCTTCTGTTCCTCACTCAAAACTTTCCTTTTCAACTTTTTTGGAAAGGACAGAAAAAGGTGAGGTCTCTTAAGTTTTTCCACAGCTGTATTTCATGAGTTACCGGTTTGAGTTATCCTTTTAGGTAATTAGCTGATGCTCTTTTCCAAAGCCACTTACACAATATTTTACTTAATTCTATTTTTTTCTTTTACTATCAATAGTCTTCATTGAGCAAGCTATCATTTGTGTAAATGGGAGCAGTAAGAGGTCTGTTTACCGAATTGGGTATTTTCGGTCTTATATTCAAATGTTTTTGTGCACAACATTTTTCCTTGATGCAATTCGAAGTATAGTAACTGAAGTCTACACCCTTTTATCAGTGATTGGTGAACTTTGGTAGTGACATGTTTTTCTTCATGCTAGTAAAAAAAAAGTCAGCATTGTGTATTCATTGATTCAACGTGGATGCTAATTAGGCAATGACTTTTGGGTGTTTGAGTCTCAAAATTCTCACTTTAAAGATACTATTTGAAACAAAATAAGAACAATTACGGGACTATCATGAAAACAATGACCAGCAACTGCTGTCATTTTCGATTTTCTTGGCAATGATTACTATAATAAGTTGCACTATTAACAGTCGAACTTGAGAATGATTTTCTACATACGATTGCTGCAACCTGGTAATACTGCCCTATTTTTGCTCCAAAGCTAACTTACATCGTTATAGCAGCGGACCTTACAATTGTGAGTGAATCAACTGGCCAACAATGAAACATGATCAACAATGAAAACAGTCTTACAAATTAGGAGGATAGGAATTATGACAGGATAATACCTTGCTAGTTATGTAACTCAAACAGAAGATGTTGTTTTGATGTAATTTTTTTATGTTTTGAAACCCAAAGACCCAAACAGCATTTCATAGCTGATAGCTTTATTATTTGTTTTTCCTTGTTTGTTTGGCCACTGTAAGCTCTTATTCTTTGGGAATGGGTTGGCTGATCGCACCTCAGCTCATTGCCCTCTACTGGCTCCTACTAATATTGTTGTTTCCCCCAAGTCAAGCACATTTGTTTTCACACATTCTAAACAAATTCTGCATTGAAAACACTGAAGCATGCCCAGGACTTAACACCCTCTGAGTATGATATGTGAGAATGACGATTAACACTCTTACGGTAAGAACACATTGCTAGAGATTGATGATTTAAAAAAAACTGGTGATTGGCGGATTCAATTGTATGTCCCAGACCGGTCTGTAGATATTAAAGTAATTTACCATTACTTCTTGTCCACAGACTTTGCTCTGGTAAAAACCTGGCCATGAACATGCAACTGAGCAACTAGCTAGAATCAATGTGCACTGAATCCAATGTAAACTGTGCCCACTAAGATGAAAGCTGGTCAAAATGCCTCGTTTTGAAGGAGACCCCATAACCCTAAGTCACGACCTGTCCAACTGTGAATCCCACCCCATCCGGGTATAACGGAAGTATTGTCCAGTCATAGCAAAAGTCCTACACCTATCATAAATCATACACTGGAGACACCCAACGTCATATATCATGAAAGCGACTGAAGCCTTCCCTTATCAAATTTGAACAAGTGTGATGTGCGAGTATGGCAAGTGCATAAAAAGGTGAGGCAAAAAAGGAAGGAAAACCAAAACAAGGAATAACGATAAAATGTCTCTCTTTACTTTTTCAGAAATGTATATTTCTGCACCTCACGGTCATAGGCAATACAAACAATAAGCCGTGGGATGCAGTGCTGAAACACATGCAGCTCTGGAAAAAATTAAGAGACCACTGCACCTTTTTCTTTCCTTTCCAAAATAGTCGAAAAGCAAGGTTTTGAGTGAGGAACAGAAGGGTTAAAATTAAGCGACTACTGCAAATTGAACGCTTCTGTTCCTCACTCAAAACCTAGCTTTTCGACCATTTTGGAAAGGAAAGAAAAAGGTGGAGTGGTCTCTTAATTTTTTCCGCAGCTATTTAGTGATGGGGAACGGGTGCGTCCTCGGGGTGCGCTGCTGCCATCAATCTCCAGCCGGAGGTTAGTTAACACACTGGTGAAGTGGAGTGTCGGAGAGGAGGGAGAGACGTTGCGTAACGTGGAGCAGATGGTACAGCAAGCCATATAGTTAGGTCCGGAAATAATTGGACACACACAAGTTTTGTTATTTTGGCTGTTTTCCAAGTTACAGTTAAATAATGAATATGTGCAGTAAAAAGTACAAGTATAAGGTACAGTCTCTCAGCTTAAATTTGAGGGTATTCATATCCAAATTGGAGGAAGGGTTTAGGATTTACAGCACTTTAATACTGAATGTAGCCACCTGTTTTTCAAGGGACCAAAAGTAATTGGACAATTGACTCAAACTGTTTCATGGACAGGTGAGGGTGTCTTTATTTCTTCATCAATTTAAGCAGGTTAAAGGTCTGGAGTTTATTCCAGGTGTGGCATTCACATTTGGAATCTGTTGCTGTGGACCCACAACATGCAGTCAAAGGAGCTCTCAATGCAAGTGAAACAGGCCACCCTTAGGCTGCAAAAAAAAATCCATCAGAGAGATAGCAGGAACATTAGGAGTGGCTAAATCAACAGTTTGGTACATTCTGAGCAAAAAAGAATGTACTGCTGAGCTCTGCAACACAAAAAGGCCTGGACGTCCACAGAAGACAACAGTGGTGGATGATCGCAGGATCCTTTCCATGGTAAAGAAAAACCCATTCACAACATCCAGCTAAGTGAAGAACAGTCTCCAGGAGGTAGGCATATCATAATCCAAGTCTACCATAAAGAGAAGACTTCACTAGAGCATATGGACAGATAAAACTAAGATCAACCTGTACCAGAATGATGGGAAGAAAAAAGAATGGAGAAGGCTTGGAACGGCTCATGATCCGAAGGTTACCACATCATCTTTAAAACACGGAGGCAGTGTGATGGCATGGACATGCATGGCTTCCAATGGCACTGGGTCACTAGTGTTTACTGATGATGTGACAGAAGACAGAAGCAGCCAGATTAATTATGAAGTATGTAGACATATCTTGTCTGCTCAGATTCAGCCAAATTCAGCGAAGTTGATTGGAAGGCACTTCACTTTACAGATGGACAATGACCCAAAACATACTGCGAAAGCAACCCAGGAGTTTAAGGCAAAGAAGTGGAATATATAGCCGAGTCAAACACCTGATCTCAACCCACTCGAGCATGCATTTCACTTGCTGAAGACAATACTTAAGGCAGAAAGACCCACAAACAACAGCTGCAGTAAAGGCCTGGCAAAGCAACACAAAGGAGGAAACCCAGCGTTTGGTCATGTCCATGCATTCCAGATTTCAAGCAGTCATTGCCTGCAAAGGATTCTCGACAAAGTATTAAAAATGAACATTTTATTTATGATTGTGTTAGTTTGTCCAATAACATTTGAGCCTCTGAAATAAGGGGCCTGTGTATGAAAATGGTTGCAATTCCTAAACGTTTCATACAATATTTTTGTTCAACCCCTTGAATTAAAGCTGAAAGTCTGCACTTCAATTGCATCTTGGTTGTTTCATTTCAAATCTATTGTGGCGACGTACAGAGCCAATTTATGAACATTGTGTCAGTGTCCAAATACTTCCGGACCTAACTGTATATTCTTGTTTTCAGACTTACATTTAAAAAAAATTGAAATACATTTAAAAATGTCTCAACCTGTTTGGAGGATGACTTCTTTGAATATTTTTGAAGTCTGTGACCCAATGACATTACCAGACACTGGGTGTCTTTTGTGGTCATCCTCTGCCAGGCATTTATTTTTGAAATATGCTAGTTCTGATGACAGTATTTTCGAGGTTACTGTACCAGTTTTTACTTCATCCCCTGGTAAACACCGGTGTTACTGTTAGAAGAATGAAAGTTAGTGGAGGATGCCAAAACCATAACAGTACATTAATTATTAACCATAAAAATACATTATTTTTATCCTGTTCAGTACTTTGGTCAACCGTGGTTGTTTTAAATGTGCTATATAAATAAAGTTGACATTGACAAAGTGTGGTTGTGCAAGTATTTAGAGTAAGTATGAGAGTGAGTTGAGGGGGATTGCAGTGTATCCGTGGAGAGTGTGTGTGAGTGTTGCTTAAATGAGCTGGAGTATGAATTTGAGTGCGCTACTGAACTTTAAGGTGCATGGCAGACAGGCTATTAGTTTGTTTTTAGGTAGCCTATAGGTGGAATTGTTATTCAGTCTGTGTCCTGGTTATCATGCCCCTGAACATCTTTGCGAGATAACAGAAGCATGAAGAGCCAATGATCCAGGGTGGCTGTGGTGCAGTTGCTTTACCATGCAATGAGGCAGCCTGAGAGTATGCTCTCAGTCATGAAACTATGTAGGTTTTTTAGGGACTTGGATAGTCTCTGAGCAATAGTTATCAATAATATTTAAATAAAAGTTAATCCCATCGTTCAGACTCTACATCTATTCAATGTTTGTGTGACGCTGGGCACCAAGGTGTTTTGAAAAGAAACCTTAGGCTTAGGTTTGCAGTGGTTATATAGTAGAGATTTGGAGCAGAATTGTCCTTTCCTAAACAACAATGAGAAATGCTACCAAGAACCCTGAGAATGAATGAGGACAAAGAAAATAAATAGGTTGCTGTACTGAGTGTGACTGACTTCATACCTCACAGAGTTTAGAAAAATGAAAACCACACAGAAATGACCACACAAAGACCCCCTAATGGTGGGGGGAAGTGAAATAGAGTGACAATGCAATACATGGAGAATGAAAATAGAAACTACATACAAAGAGGAAAGACAAAATACAACTACTCTTGACAATGAAAAGAAGGAGAACAAGTGAAAGAAACATCAAATAAAAATACAACCCCGTTTCCAAAAAAGTTGGGACACTGCATAAAATGGAAATGTAGAAAGACAACATATCAAATGTTTATACTGAGACCATGTATTGTTTCTTGAGAAATATATGCACACTTTGAATTTGATGCCAGCAACACGTTTTAAAAAAAGTTGGGACTGAGGCAACAAAAGACTGGAGAAGTTGTGTAATGCTAAAAGTAAAAAGTAAGCCTGGTGGACTATCATACAAGTAATTAGGTCAATGTGCAATAGGTCAGTAACATGATTGGGTATTAAAAGATCATTCCAGAGAGGATGGGTCTGTCAGAAGTGAGGATGGGGAGGGGTTCACCACTCTGTGAAAGACTGTGCGGGCAAATAGTGCGACAAATTAAGAACACCATTTCTCAATTTAAAATTGCAAAGAGTTTGCAATTTTATATTGAGAAATTGCAAAGAGTTTGGGGATCTCATCATCATTACGGTACATAATATCATTAAACTATACAGAGAATCCGGAGAAATCTCTGTACGCAAGGGACAGGGCCGAAAACCACAATTGGATGGCCGTGATCTTTGATTCCTTAGGTGGCGCTGCATTAAAAACAGACACAATTATGTAGTAGAAATCACTGCATGGGCTCAGGAACCCTTCAGAAAACCACTGTCTGTGAACACAGTATGTCACTGCATCCACAAATGCAAGTTAAAATTCTACCATGGACAGAAGAAACCATACATACCATACAACCATACAAAATCCAGAACCGCCACCGCCTTCTCTGTGCTCAAGCTCATTTAAGATGGACTGAAAGATGGAAAACTGTCCTGGGGTCTGACGAATCAAAATTTGAGATTCTTTTTGGGAATCATGGATGCCGCGTCCTGCGGACTAAAGAGGAGAGGGACCATCCGATCTCTTATCAGCACACAGTTTAAAAGACAGCATCTGTGATAGTATGGGGGTGCATTAGTGCACATGGCATGCTTATACATCTGTGAAGGCACAATTAATGCTGAACAATATATACAGGTTTTGGAGTAACATATGCTGCCATTCAGATGTCTTTTTCAGGGAAGGCCCCATAGTAAAAGAGTCCGGGTGCTAAACTGAGCTGCCTGCAGTACGAGACCTGTCACCCATTGAAATATTTAGCGCATTATGAAAAGAAAAATACGACAAAGGAGACCCCAAACTATTGAGCAGCTAAAATCTTATATCAAGCAAGAATGGGAAAACATTTCACTTTCAAAACAACAACAGTTGGTGTCATCAGTTCCCAAACGCTTACAGAGTATTGTTAAAAGAAGAGGTGATGCAAAACAGTGGTAAACATGCCCCTGTCCCAAATTTTTTGGAAACAGTGTTTGTATTTATATAGCACAATGCTTACATAAAATGCATTGCAAAGTGCTGCACAGGTGAAAAGGATAAGAAGAGTTCAACATTTGTTGCATCTTTGTTAATTAAAGACATCTTCCACGATTTTTGGCCGCTGGTTATGAGTGTCAGTGTTTAGCCAATGCGGACCATGAATATTGTGTTTAATGTCACGTATGTGTTAACATGTACCTGTTACGCTTCCACCTCCCCGATGGTAACAGAGAGCTCGCTGGAGGTGTGGGACGCAACAGCCGGTGCCAATGCTCACTGGGGTGGTGTGTGTGTGGCAGGTGGAATAAAGGGAATGGACACCAAAGGTAGCGGTTACCCCATGGGGAATGTTTAGTGGTTGAATAACAATTATTTTACATATGTACATACATACCACAGCACTAACACGGGGAGAGGAGAAGGGCCAAACGAAGGTGTTGTAACAGTGAGGTGACGGACGGCTCCGTCATTTCCTACTTTTCCTGGGTTCCATTCATTCACAAACACATCCCGGACTGGTTCGTTGTCACATGTCTTCAATCACACACACCAGGTCCCAATTAGTCCATATCAGTATATGTTTCAATGTTTCTCCTCTGCTCCCCTCACTTGTCGGTTATTGTTGCTTGTCATTATACGTGTTGGTAAGTGTTTCTTTTGGTTCTGTTTTCATGTATGCTGTTCGTTTGTTTTTGCATTATTAAACGCACATTCGAACGTACCCTGCCTGCGCCTGGTTCCCTCCACTCAAGCACTGTATATCATGACAGGTGTCAAATCAAAGAAATTAAAGATCCCTACTCTTCCCCTACCCCTTACCTGCCTAACACGCTGTGTTATATGTGCCATATCTAACCTACCTGCTACATAAACCAAGGATGACTCCCGCTCTTATCTAACCTGGGTATTTAACAGTGGTTATCTACGGGCGTAGGTAAACCCCAGGGTGTCTTACCTGACCCTTCTCCTAAAGGGTAGACTTAAATGAGTAGAACGGAGGAGGTAACAACTGGGTAACATACAGGAGGTAACAGACGAGTGGCATGGAAGACAGAGTATGGCAACAGGACAAATACAGGCAACGACAGGATAGCTAAAATGGTACTGGTTGGTCTCTCTCTCAAACCAACAGCAACTGACTCCATTTATAGGCGCAGCAAATCACTGGCAGGTGCGGCCGCTTCAGTGGTCTGGTAGCCACGCCCATCTCGTCACCACAACCGCCGGCACCGGCGAACAAACAGCCACTCACCACATGAACAGCCACTCACGCACCCATACCACACAACACAACATAGTACAAACCACGTGGAACGTAACAGCACCCCATATCATCAAAACCACTCCCTTTTAAAGTTCGAATTCCATGGCTTACTGAGATATGATAGTGGTTGTAATTGTAGACTATGCACATATAAACCTGTCTGGTACATTTAGTAGAAGAAAGCACTGGTGAGCTCAGAAATGGCAAACAATCTGGTAGACCAAGGATGACCTCGAAAGTGGACGGCCAAAGAATGCTCAACATAATAAAGAAAAACTTCCTAGATAGATCATAAACACTCTCCAGGATGGAAACCTGTCTGTGTCAGCTGATACCATCCAGAGGTAGTTTAACTGGTAAAGTCTTTTGACCAAACAGCATTCTTTGGCCAGAAGACTTTACCAGTCAAGCTATAGAGGCTGGACCACAAGGTGCAGAAACATAAGTTACTTAAGTCCTTGCAAAGATGTTTCTGTACAACACTGTCACTTCCCTACACCAAATTATGTTTTATATGAATAAGTGAGCTGGAGTATGATCAAGAATGTCCAGAATAAACAACAGCAAGGAAGGAGTGTAAACGCAATTGCAATTAGGTGAAGAAATATAAAGGCCATAGTTTCAAATTGAGATACACCAAGTTGTAAATAATCTCACACTGGCTTTCTGATCAACATAACCACATGTCACCTGAGCGTGTGTCTAGATTCCCTGCCTTTCCAACATTCTGTTTCAGCCCGATAGCAAAAGTAATTAACTTTTTGGTTGAAAAACCTGTTTGAGCTAGTAGTGTGATGGGGGATGATGCAGGGTGTAGGGTCTTGACAATTTAACCCTCCCTTATTTACAAAAAAAATGTCAAAAACAAAGGGCTTAGCACACAAATAGCTGTGATAGAGCCTTTGCTACATAATCAACAAAAACCCCATGGGCCCCCAATGGCATATGGTACAAAGCATGGTGACTGTGTTTCTAGAAAACTGAAAATCAGTACACTGTCGTCGTACCCCTAAAATCAGTCAGTGTACAACCAGTGGATAGTAGGTTGAGTTGTGTACTATAGCATGCTGCACACTCATACCCTAAGGAATCAAGCCACACGGGCTCTAATTTTATATACAAAGCATATGCTATTGGTATAATAAATGACTCAAGGCTCCAGAAAATGTGTTACAGAAGGGCCTAAATTTCCGCTTTGGAATTACCTATTGCTTTAATTAGGGACAAGAGGCAAAGAAAGCAGTTCTCTTAGGAGGACAAACGACTAGCGAAGAAACACTAAAATCCTTTCATGGGCCTATTGGGGAATCACAGCCCTGATTTTACTCTTTGTTAATCAGCTGTAACATGCAACGTTTTGTCATACTAACTTAAAGTACATTTAATGAACATGACCCACAGTGATTTTCTCACTGGGGACAGAAATCCCTTTTCTTCCATAATGTTTATGCTTTATTGACAGACAGAAGACACAGTGTGGGATGTGGGAGAGGTGATGGGAGACATTTGTAACAGAGCATATTGGGAATTGAATCCTGGTCTCTGATGGGGGCACATATGAGCATGGCAAAGTTATGAACCCTTTCTAAATCATGAAATACAGATATAGATGCTTTCTAAGACATTTATGTCCATGATTATCTTTTTGGCCTTTCCGCAGCACCATGTCCTCCGAAGAACCATGCAATTGCCTGATGTGTATGTAACAGAGGCCAGCCAGTACAGTGCTGTGCAATGAGTGAAAACCTGACTGCCCTTAACTTGGCCTCTTAATAATATTTCTATATTTTTAGTGCAGTTCCTAACGGCTGATTGTCTGTGCACTTAAACCAAGTGGAATGCATTCATTTGGGACATAAAAGGAAGACAATACTTTTTTAAGTGGAAAGTTAGTTCCAGTTAGTAATGTG
This sequence comes from Esox masquinongy, assembly GCA_016801175.1. NCBI lineage: Eukaryota > Metazoa > Chordata > Actinopteri > Esociformes > Esocidae > Esox > Esox masquinongy. The sequence goes on from JACXGI010008071.1 coordinate 32,237, forward strand.
TGCTGATTCTATTCTTGTTGTAAATTAAGGCAGGACACATAGGACAGAGACTACATCACAGTCAAGATGAACTCTGTGAAGATATATTAGAGTAGATCCAGAACTCAAGAACACACTTCATTGCCCTGGATAATTATTGGCACCAAAGATAAGCAAAAATGGCTATGAAACAATTGCTGTTTATCAACTTCATCTTACACTTAGAGTGGAAATTAAATTAATTTTGTCTCTGTACGCCACCGCAATGGATTTGAAATGAAACAACAAAAATTGAAGTTCTAACTTTCAGCTTTAATTCAAGGGGTTGAACAAAGATATTGTATGAAACGTTTAGGAATTGCAACCTTTCATACACAGTCCCCTTATTTCAGGGGTTCAAATGCAATTGGACAAATTAACACAATCATAAATACATTTTTTTTAATACTTTGTCAAGAATCCTTTGCAGGCAATGACTGCTTAAAGTCTGGAACACATGGACATCACCAAACGCTGGGTTTCCTCCTTTGTGATGCTTTGCCAGGCCTTTACTGCAGCTGTCTTCAGTTGTTGTTTGTTTGTCGGTCTTTCTGCCTTCAGTTTTGTCTTCAGCAAGTGAAATGCATGCTTGATTGGGTTGAGATCAGAGGCCTATACTACAAAGGAAGTTCATGCCCAGGATTTCTTTTCATTAGCTGGCTTCACTAAGCCTAACAACCGCTATCCAGCATAAGTGGTGTCACGACGGTGGTTATCAATTTGTTAAATCAACACAGGTTTTCCCAATCTAGCGACGAGCGTGTTCACATAAAAAGGGCGATGTTTGCACCCTATGACCAATAGCACACATGGGCAAGTCTACCTGAGTCACATATTTCACTCAAGAGGAGCAAACTATCATTTTGGAGAAATATGAAGATTATAAAAATATAATCCAAGCTAAAAGCAATGTGTTGCTGCTGCCAAAAGCAGGAAGGAAAGCTGGCAAAAAATTGCCCGCTGTGTAAATGCATAAGTTACAAGGCTTATCAATATCATTGCCCCATCATTAAGGCACAACTAGATCTGACTATAATTACGGTTGTGTACTCCATTAAATTAATGTGTTGCTTAGAATCTTATGGCATGTAAAACAATTCTTTTAGTTGAAACCCTGGCAGTGTTAAGCAGTCTTGGGAGCAAATAAAAAATATAAAAACATATTTCAAACCAGTAAGTAGGCGTACTTGCATATCTTTTAAGGTCAACAAGTACAAGGCTTTTGTGCTCAAGTCAGTCTCAGTTTTAGCATGATATAGGAGTATGCTGCATTTAACAGATAACAGTAAACGTCATAGGGTCAACATTATTTATAGATGAAGTAGTCAATGTCTACCTATTATTTCATAAAAGCCCTCTTTAATAGACTGCTTAAGCAAGTGGCTCCATTAGAGCAAGGACCATCCTGCAAATTGCACGGCAGACCACGTTTTTGCTTATGTTCTCCGCATCACCCACAGCATACATTAAAATACAGTACCTGTAGAAAAAAAAATGCAACGCTATGCATACAGTCTGTGGAATTGCCTGTGCATAACTTTGCTGTGTGGCACTGGCAACATAAGGCTCAAGAAGCTGACAAAGATATGTAATTCCCTCCGCTGAGAATCGATATATTTCATAAACATACTCATCAGAGAAAGCCAGCGAGTTTTGTCGGTCTCTAAATATTCTTACTTTTCTAAGAGACCCTCTCACTATCCTGCTCCACGGGATCTTCTACGAATGGTGACACCATTTTCAATCGAAAATTGATTGGTCTGTAGGTGGTGCTTTTATACGTATTGATCTGTTATCTCATATATAACCTACTCCAGAGCTGGTTAGGTGTGCAGCATAAGTTACCATGGCAATGTAACCTGGTAACAAGTGAACCACCGTCGTGACACTGACAACCCAGAGTTCAACCTGAAGTTAGCTTGCTAAACCCAAATCCTGCTTCCTGGTATAGGCCTCTGGTGATTGACTCGGCCACTGCATAATATTCTACTTCTTTGCCTTTAAAAACTCTGGGGTTGCTTTCGCAGTATGTTTTGCGTCATTTTCCATCTGTAAAGTAAAGCACCATCCAATCAACTTTGCTGAATTTGGCTGAATCTGAGTAGACAATATATACCTATACACTTCAGAAACCATCCGGCTGCTTCTGTCTTCTGTCACATCATCAATAAACACTAGTGACCCAGTGCCATTGGAAGCCATGTATGCCCATGCCATCACACTGCCTCCACCGATAATGTGGTATGCTTCGGATCATGAGCCGTTCCAAGCCTTCTCCATACTTTTTTCTTCCCATTATTCTGGTACAGGTTGATCTTAGTTTCATCTGTCAAAGAATGCTGTTCTAGAACTGGGCTGGCTTTTTTAGATGTTTTTTGGCAAAGTCTAATCTGGCCTTTCTATTCTTGAGGTTTACGAATGAAGGTCCTGGCACACACCTGAGGAGTACCAGGCTTGAAAGACCCGTTGCTGTCCCGGTCCAAAGTCCTCCTGGTTGTGTTGCAGATCAAGACGATACCTGACGATTTCAGCTGCCACTGTGCTGACACCTCCCCCTCCTTGTGTTGTCCTTGTCCATCTGGTCATGCTTCCGACCAGGACTAAGTTTAACTAGACTCTG
>JACXGI010008072.1:0-34777 GCA_016801175.1 Esox masquinongy
CAACATTTCTAAAAATCCTTTTTTAGTATTAGTCTTAAGTAATATTCTAATTTTCTGAGATACTGAATTTGGGATTTTCATTAGTTGTCAGTTATAATCATCACACTTAAAAGAAATAAACATTTGAAATATATCAGTCTGTGTGTAATTAATGAATATACTATACAAGTTTCACTTTTTGAATGGAATTACTGAAATAGATCAACTTTTTGATGATATTCTAATTTTATGACCAGCACCTGTATATATGCATATATATATATATATATATATATATATATATATATATATATAGGAACGTTTTATGGAACACTGAATCAGGGATGTATTACTATGCGACACATTTTAGGGATTGCTACATCTTAGTCATTCCCCCTTGGGAAAGTAAGAGTGAAAGGAAGCGTGTCGTGATGGCGCATTGTTGTTTTTAAGGTTACAGCTCTTATATTTTAAACGTATGCCATCAGCGGGTGTAATAGTTCACCTGTCTAATTAAGTTAGCTAGCTAGCTAAGCTATATCTTTTTTCACGGGCATTCTGAAACGATTTCTAATCTTCACAGGCAGCCGTACTACCACCACACACGTACGTCACCGGCGCACGATGCAAGCATCATGTTTTGACAGCTACGGCGAGTACGATAAACGTTGCTAACTATCTAACGGTGCTTTCTAGAATACATTTTTAACAACGTATGCAATAATTGATTAGTGAAGATAAAGATGTTCGTTAATTGTTTTTAATTTTTAGCTACCTAACCTTATAACGCCGGCTTGATTGGAAAGCGTTTATTTTCCCGTCTAGTAGTCCCTATATATGCTAACCGTTAGATAATTTCGGAATTGCAAAAGTTAACATCAAATGTAACGACGTTAACAATCACTACGATATGCGGTCAATGTCGCTGCTTCGAGACTGACGGAAAGTTATTGCAGTTCATTAACTAGCTAATAAAATTTTCCTTTCAATAAACGGCGGCTATTGTATGACAACGCATTCGTTAATCAATTTCCTATGGTAAGTTGGCACATCATGAAGCCGATAGGGAGAAATGGGATGATAGGACTGTGTATAGGAGCAACCGCGGGTGTAGGCCTGGTTACATTCATTATCTACAAAGAAGTGAGTAGAAGAAGATCTAAAACATTAGTACTCCAGAACAACACCTCCGAGTACTTGATAGACAGTCCAAATGGAACACTCCCACAGACTGGGCCAGTTGAAGAACAAGGTAAGTGGTACAGTAATTGCTGCTGGGATTGTGTGAGAAGCTGAGACAAAATATGCATTTGTGTGTGTTTTGCTGTAGACCAGTATGCTTGTCAATGTGCAATTGTGTGGTGTTTGTCCAGGTATCTGTTGTTGTGGTGTAACGATTATGGCCATCTTTGCAGCGCTATGTGCCTACATACATCTAGTTGCATCACTTCTGTCTCCGTTTGTACCTCCAGAGGCGGTGGTCAGGCAGCAGACCCTGGCCGGGGTGGAGGCGATGATGCAGGGCCTGTCCCTGGAACAGCAGGTGGAGCTCAGGAATCGCCTGGATGAGGTGCTGACCTGTGTATCTTCCCTTCGCATCGAGGTGGCTGAGCTGAGGACCAGCCTGCAGGACATCGCCCAGCAGATTATCCAGGATGTCAAGTCAGTGCTGGGGGTGTTGGGGGTGACCGCATGGGCGCCACCAGGAGTCAATGAATCTAGGTTCTATCTTGCCATGTCTTCTTTGGGCCCTGATGAACGCTCGTCTGCCGCTGTGTGTAGGAAGGGTGTTGAGGAGAGCCAGAGAGCGCGCAGGCGACGGCACATGGTCAGCCACCGGGAACGCACCGACTCAATGAGCTCCAGCTCCATCTACTTCTCCGCCAGTCAGGGCAACGCCAGCATGTACGGAGGGGAAACCAGCGAGGGAGGGTAAGACCAGCATTGACTAGAACCGCAGCACGGGATAGACATTACATTTAAGTCGTTTAGCAAATGCACTTATCCAGAGCCACTTAAATAAGCAACTGCTAAATCTCCCTGCCCGCCCCAAGCGGCAGCATTGGAAGAACATGAGGATAGGGCTGATTCAGTAGTGAACTGAACTGTCTGCCTATCCTGTCCTCACCGTCTCAGCTACTCCACCGCCAATGCCGAGTCGGACTACACCGACCGAGACACGGATCGAGAGACGGACAAGGAGGTGGAAAGAGAGCCTGAGGAGGAATCGGAGGAGGACCAAAGCTGTGCCACAATCCTGACTCTACGCCAGGAGGACTCCCAGGAGGAGGAAGACGAACCACAGGAGGAAGAAGAGGACAAAGAGGAGGTGCTGGAGGTAATGGCTGAGGTGCCCAGTGGGGAATTAGCACTGCTCCTGGCCCAGAGTGATATTCTCCATACGGGGGATGACAAGCTGAAGGCAGAGGGCTTCCGTTTGCTGCTCGCCAACAAGCAAGAGGTTAGCCAATGGAAAAGGGTCTGAGAATGTTTATCCTTCTTGTATAGTTGTATGCTAAAGAGTTGTTTAGCTAAGCTTAGCTATCGCTCAGATACTTCTTTTCTCTTTTCTCAGTACTGCGACAGCAGTGAGTTTCTATGGCGACTGGCCCGTGCCTACAATGACATGTACGATTCCACTGAGGACAAGCAGGATAAGAAGTTGTATGCCGAGCAAGGTAAAGAAGACATTGGATTTTGAAGTGAAATATCAATTGAATTTACTGTCAGATTTGTTTGGGCTGATTTTACTGGTGACACTCCACAGGTCGTGAAGAAGCAGAGTTTGCACTGAAGAAGAATGGCCCGAATGCAGAATGTCACAAGTGGTAAGTCACTGAAAAACAGGCAGATATGCTGACCCGTATGCAAAGAACCCATAATCCCAGTCTAACCACTCTCTGTTTTCTAATGTCTTTCAACAGGTTTGCTGTTCTCACAGCCCTCACCTCCCAATATGAGAGTATGCATGGCAAACTGAAAAGCAGCCACATCCTCAAGGTACAGTCTGTGCTTCTTACTCTGTTCTGAATTATATTGGAATTATGTAAGTCCTCAGATGGTAGTCTTCTCTTTATTTTAGAAAGCACTTGGTTCCAGGCACTGAATACATTTTAAAAGGTAACCCATGAAAATGTGACTTATTTGTGTGTGGATGCACAATATTTTCTCTTTACTCTAGGAGCACTTAGACCAAGCGATCGCCCATAGGGACGATGACCCACTGTGTTTCTATCTACTGGGGCGCTGGTGTTATGATGTAAGCAGAACAACCAACTTGTCTATTTAGCCAGTGTCTTGTCTTTGTCATTCTGCACTCCAAATATAACCAGTCCTATGGTAAATAATGTGTTTCTGTGGTCTCCCTGCCCTTCTCTGTAGGTTTCCACTCTAGGCTGGCTGGAGAGGAAGGCTGCAGCAGCCCTGTATGACAAACCACCGATGTCTACTCTCCACGACGCCCTGGAAAACTTCTTGAAGGTACATGATTAATTACCCAATCCCAAATAGACTCCTAGCCCTTCTCCATTATATATGTATTTATTTTTTAAATTAATTTTATTTGTTGTAGCCAGTTTTAATCCAACTTATCCACCGTGTTTGATTTAAGGCAGAGGAGCTGAACCCAGGATTCTCCAAGATAGTAAGACTTTACATTGCCATGGTATGGAAAAACAATGATGTAGCCAAGAACAGGCATTTGAAATGTGAATTTATGTAACTACTGTCAAGGTTCATTTTCTGATCTTCTGATTTCCCTCTCGGTGCTTTGATTTGTAGTGTCATAAGGAGCTAGGGAATTTGTCAGAAGCCAAAAACTGGGCCAAGTTGGCTTTGAAGATGCCTAGGGACTCAACTGAGGTAAGTAGAAAAAGCCAGTATACAGAACAACAAAAATAATGTAAAAATAAAAAAAGGAATAAATCCAATAGAAAAATCTAATTTCAAATACTGTGGGACACATGTCTTGATAGGAATATGGGATTCAGGAGATGCGGTTGTCAGAAAGCAGCTTGTATATTTTATTTTTGAAGGAGTATTGTGAGACAAGCGTTTTAAGGTTAAGGGTCTTTTACATCTAATTACAATCATTGGTAGTCGCAAACTAAAATTAGTGTCAACTAAAGGAAGCAAAGGCTTTAGGAGTGATCAGAGTGATTTACATTGCCCTCCAGAATTATTGGCACCCTTGGTAAATGATAATGAACAAAAAAGGCTGTGGAAAAAAATTAGTTGTTAATGACAAACTGGATCTTACACTCAATAATCTTTTTTAAAAAATGTTATTACAAAACTTGAGTTCACTCTTGCATTAAGCACTTTGTGCACCATCCCACTGCCACGATGTCAGCTCTGAGTCTTCTATAATGTTCCATGAGGTGGGAGAACACCCAGTTTGAGAATATTCCTCCGTACAGAAACTCCAGATCTTGATTGAGGAGTCTCCTCAGCTCACCCTACATGTATTTAGTGGGATTTAGGTCAGTGAACCATTTTTGTGGGGATTTGGAGGTATGCTTTGGATTATTTTCCTGCTGGAAGATCCAACGATGACCCAGTTTTGGTCTCCTGACGAAGGCAGACAGGTCAGACAGGATTTGGTCTAAATCTCCTGTACTTTGAGTCCATGTTGCTATGGATCCTAACAAGGTTCCCAGAAACTTTGGAATTTAACAGCCCCACAACATCACAGATAATCCACAATACTTCAGTTTGGGTATTAGGTTCTTTTTCTGAGTGACCATACAGTGAGGGAAAAAGTTATTTGATCCCCTGCTGATTTTGTACGTTTGCCCACTGACAAAGAAATGATCAGTCTATAATTTTAATGGTAGGTTTATTTGAACAGTGAGAGAAAGAATTACAACAAAAATCCAGAAAAACGCATGTCAAAAATGTTATAAATTGATATGCATTTTAATGAGTGAAATAAGTATTTGATCCCCTCTCAATCAGAAAGATTTCTGGCTCGCAGGTGTCTTTTATGCAGGTAACAAGCTGAGATAAGGAGCACACTCTTAAAGGGAGTGCTCCTAATCTCAGCTTGTTACCTGTATAAAAGACACCTATCCACAGAAGCAATCAATCAATCAGATTCCAAACTCTCCACCATGGCCAAGACCAAAGAGCTGTCCAAGGATGTCAGGGACAAGATTGTAGACTTACACAAGGCTGGAATGGGCTACAAGACCATCGCCAGGCAGCTTGGTGAGAAGGTGACAACAGTTGTTGCGATTATTTGCAAATGGAAGAAACACAAAAGAATTGTCAATCTCCCTCGGTCTGGGGCTCCATGCAAGATCTCACCTCGTGGAGTTGCAATGATCATGAGAACGGTGAGGAATCAGCCCAGAACTACACGGGAGGATCTTGTCAATGATCTCACGGCAGCTGGGACCATAGTCACCAAGAAAACAATTGGTAACACACTACGCTGTGAAGGACTGAAATGCAGCGCCCGCAAGGTCCCCCTGCTCCAGAAAGCACATGTACAGGCCCGTTTGAAGTTTGCCAATGAACATCTGAATGATTCAGAGGAGAACTGGGTGAAAGTGTTGTGGTCAGATGAGACCAAAATCGAGCTCTTTGGCATCAACTCAACCCGCCGTGTTTGGTGGAGGAGGAATGCTGCCTATGACCCCAAGAACACCATCCCCACTGTCAAACATGGAGGTGGAAACATTATGTTTTGGGGGTGTTTTTCTGCTAAGGGGACAGGACAACTTCACCGCATCAAAGGGACGATGGACGGGGCCATGTACCGTCAAATCTTGGGTGAGAACCTCCTTCCCTCTGCCAGGGCATTGAAAATGGGTCGTGGATGGGTATTCCAGCATGACAATGACCCAAAACACACAGCCAAGGCAACAAAGGAGTGGCTCAAGAAGAAGCACATTAAGGTCCTGGAGTGGCCTAGCCAGTCTCCAGACCTTAATCCCATAGAAAATCTGTGGAGGTAGCTGAAGGTTTGAGTTGCCAAATGTCAGCCTCGAAACCTTAATGACTTGGAGAAGATCTGCAAAGAGGAGTGGGACAAAATCCCTCCTGAGATGTGTGCAAACCTGGTGGCCAACTACAAGAAACGTCTGACTTCTGTGATTGCCAACAAGGGTTTTGCCACCAAGTTGTAAGTCATGTTTTGCAGAGGGGTCGAATACTTATTTCACTCATTAAAATGCAAATCAATTTATAATATTTTTGACATGCGTTTCTCTGGATTTTTTTGTTGTTATTCTGTCTCTCACTTGTCAAATAAACCTACCATTAAAATTTTAGACTGATCATTTCTTTGTCAGTGGGCAAACGTACAAAATCAGTAGGGGATCAAATACTTTTTTTCCCTCACTGTATGTATGTTTTTTGGTGACAGAAGACGCTATTGAAAACCCAGGGCAAAATACACGTCCTCTTTCAGTCAGGTTCATTACAGCTACAGTTGTTTTACATTTCTTAATTACTGGCTGAATTGTAAAGATTATTTTCAGCTCAGTAGCTATCTTTTTATAGCCATTGACTGATTTGTGAACGTCAACAAACTTTTTTTTTTTTTTTCATGGGTTGGACTTTCCCATGTTGACGGGTGATTTAAGGGAGTTTAGCCTGTGTGTTATCTCATTCATACCGCGGTGAAACTGGATGTCATGGGTACATCCAGCATACATCAGTTAGATTTCGTTTATAAGATTGACTGGGGGTGGCAATGATTGAGGCATGCATGAATAAAATAGTTATTTCTTGAAGACGATTATTTTTTTCTCTGAACAGTTTTCAGTAAATTTAAGGACCGATTCGTACGAATGTTTTGAGTGTAATATCAAGCTGATAAACAATAATGACATCCTCACAGACAATTTTTTTTCACATTTTCCTAGACTGCCAATAATTCTGGATGGCACTGTATCTACCGGAGTGGAGGTTACTGTTAGTGGCAGATTTCCGGAAGTGAGCTTTGATAAAGAGGGCATATACCTAAAAATGACTTATAAATAAGTTGGTACCGGTGAGTCTGCTGTTGAGTGTTATTTTGAGGGCACAATAAAGAGAGTAAAAGGATGAATATGGAGGCCATTTTAGACACTAAGGGGATTATATTTTCTTGTCTCATTGTTAAAGAACTGACATTTTCAAATATCGGTGGATTACCTAATGTGGAAATTTGGATGCATAGATTAGGTTATTTGGCGTTAGTCGATGTGGTGAACAAGGAAATTAAACGCTTTTTTTTTTTTTTTTCCCCAGAAGTACAGAATGATTTTCAAATAGATGGGTACATTTTCTATACGAACCATACACTTTCTATATTACCACGAGATCAGCTGGTGTTAATCTAACTGCTTTTATATTTTCTAGGATGAGAATAGTGCAAAATTGGAGGCGGAACTGGGAGCTTTGATTGACAAAACAGACCTCTCCGATGGAGACAAATAAGATGAGGTACACTGAATGCTACTGAATGGACATTGGCCAACAATTTCACTTATCACAGGTCACCCAATTCAATGTGTGCTACATAGAACTAACGTGACTTTTCCCCTCCTTCCTCTGTGCACCAAGAAGATATACACTCAGTTGCCAGTTTGCTAGGTACACACATTGAATAAAGGTTCCCCCTCCCATGCCTTCAGAATAGCCTGACTGTTTTTGGGGCATACAGTAGATTCCACAAGGTGTCTGAAGAGTTCCACTGGGATGTTGGTTCTTGCTGATTGAGGTCTGGAGATGGCGCAGGATATTCAAGTATACTGAACCAGGATTTGTGGGACCAGGCGATGTCTTTCCATTCCTCAGCTGTCTGCTGATTACATGGCCACTCGTGTCCCTTGTTGTTTTTAGCAGAATATAGTAGCAACTAGCATAATAATCTGCTGCAATAGACCATCTATGATGAGCACCAACGAGTTTGGCGGTCCGAGATGCTGTTCTGCACAATGTTGTGAGATAGTCTGTGGCAGTTGGACTATCATACCACACCGATTCTGTTTGATTAATCAAACAGTAAATGAATGCCTTGATGCCTGTTTGCCTGCTTTCTATACAAGACTGTCTGTTTATATATTCACTGTCTGTTGCTGCAATCCATTTTTTGTTTGTTGAACGGGGCGGTGTACCTTGTAAACTGGCCAATGAGTGTTTCTCTCTAGTACTAGTCACTGAATCAAATGAAGTGTTTATATTCAATCTTTTGTTTTTGCTATAGGGAAGTATTCCTCTTTAAAATCAGAATAATTTATCCTTTCAGACATTAACATTTATTAATATGCTATCAGTTTTCTCTGAGAATACATAGCATATTTACTTTTGAAGATTCTTCTAGTGTTGTTGCGTTGTGTGGATGGTTACTTAGATTTGAGTAATTCCTTCATAGACTCCCTCTTATTTAGATGGTTTAGTAATGCAATGTTGACAACGTATCCATATTGTTAAATCTAATAAAAGAATGTCCCACAATATCAGTTAATAGCCTCAACGATCATGTAGATGTAATTATTAGTGTGATGTGAAGTGAAATTGTTTCAATGAACCAAGCACAAGCCCATTATAGTGGTGTTTCAAAAGAAGCATGGACCCTTTCTGACTTTTAGTTAAAAGAAATGTGACTGAAGATGTTAACCTTCAGTATTTTGCTGCCTTTGATTTTCATTTTGAGGAAATGTTTACAGTTGACCATCTCTTTTTAAGTTGGTGTTAAATGTTAATTTATCTTGGCACACATTGGATATTTATACTTCTGTTTATGTTGTTATCAATAGGACCACATTTCAACATATTCCAATTGAGTCCTTTAAAATAGATTTCATGTTAAGAGATATTCTGATTCAGCAGTTAAACGTATTCTTTGTGTTACCCTGTATGAAACTGGCATTGTGACTCCCCTGGAGTGAGACCACTAATACCAATACCACATGAAGAAAATGTAAAATATTTGTCTATTCATGGAGAGCATTTTATTTACTAAACACATTAATAAAAATCAAATTATGGACACCCTTGATGACTGTCCATTAATCATGACATTTTATTAGTTGGAGCTCACGTTGAACTATAATATGTGTTACACATGGACATGTCACTTCTCATATTTTTTTAATAGAACACCTGAAAAAAATAAATCTAACAAAAATTGTTTATTTTGTCCATAGAATAAATGAATACAGAATGGATCAAGGATGTGGAATTACTCAATAAGAATGGTCAAGGATCCCACTGTTTCCACAAATCTCAGTAAACATCAAAAAGACTGGGTGTTGTTATCCTCACAAAGACATTTGTTTTGCATTCAATTATACTTAAGTAGTTAGGTATCAAGGCTGCCAGTAATTTGACGCAACTCGGTAAATCCACTACGTTCCAAAAATACAACTTGGAAATGGTGAAGGATGCTTTCTAAGTAACACAGTTTAGACACCAAACTTATGAAGATGTCGAGTTCTTGACATTCTGAGTGGTTTCATAAAATCGCTCAACGCTGCAGCAGACTATTGGTTTTCCTAGTTTAGGCTCAACTGTGGTCTCTCACAGCCCTCCACCGCTGCCAGCTGACACAAGGGAAGAACTGCTAATGTGCATTACATGAAGTTGGTGAAATTCTGCCATACACCGGCAAACCAGTGACAGAGGCTGCAGAACATTAGTAACAAGGCTAACATTGTGCCCCTAACGGTTTTAAACAACACTTCGAAAAAGTGCCACAGCAGTGTTTTTCCAACTCAGGTTTAGTTTGAGTTGACAAATTTGTTTAGATACATCAAAGGAGACAGGGTATCCTAATAAAACAATTTTAATACAATGCATCATATATTTATATAGAAGCTATAGTTCTGGAATGGACAAACCAATAGAAGACATGTTGTAGTTTCAAGGGTGTCAAACCTAGTTAAGTGGGGCTGGCATGCACATTTATTCAGTCAAGCATCTGCTCTTAATGCAATACATGTAATTGTTCTATTGATTGGATGTCAAATCCAAATATGGTGGTGACCCCAAGACGAGCAGCTGCTGCCAGTACAGGGGCTAATGACTATTCTAATAAATACTAATTATTAAAACGCAATGCTGGTGAAGAACCAGACACCCTTGAAATATACAAGTCAGAAAAGTACAACCAAACATGAATATTCAAAATAATAAAGCCACATTGTACAGAAGATTGAATAAAATAACAAAACAATAATGTGTCCTTTTGTTGGTGAAATCAATTCCACACATTTCTGTGACGCTGAGCTCCCTCTGTTTCTCAAAGCTTCTAGGCCCATCCAAAACAGCATACAGCAGGTAACTCTGGTCCTGGAGTACCAAAAACCCTTCTGTTTTTCCATCTACTTCTAGCCAGGGACTAATTTAGCCCTGGGATACCAGGTGAATGCTACGAAATAGCAGGTAGGCCCAAAAAACAAAAGCGTTTCAGCTCTTCCGGACCAAAGTTGCCCACATCTGGTATACAGTGTAAGCCTAAGAATGTGAATCACTTTATGGCATCGGCATCATTCTCCATGACAAGTACTCCATAGTGTAGAAATGTGTTTTCCCCTCAGGAATGGGATTGTGCAAAATCATATTTCTCAAAAAGTCATGACCAGCATCTCTACCCATCAGCCATTTTCTTTAGCTCTTATCCCAGGGTTGTTCGCGCACACAAACAAACAAGAGCTGCCATAGTGCAAGTTGATGGTGGCGGGTGAGAGACACTGCCACATGACATACTGCCATGCTCTCACTTCCTGGCATGGTGCCATCAGAGCTCAATCCTTGGCGTCGCCCACCCCGTCTGGGTTGATGGCAAACATGGCTTCAGACTCCGGAAGGCAGGGCGAGTCATAGATTTTGCAGATCCTCGTCTCCCCACGACCTTTCCTCAAGTACAGTCTGAAAAAATGAAAAGGCATTATAGCCATCTGTAGTCTTCCTTAACCAGGGCCTTAGCAAGTGGTTAAAATTATAATTATTTTGTTTGACTAGAAGTGTGCCCTGGCCAAGAAAGCTAGAGTCCGTCAACATAACCAGAAGATAGCGGCCTGGATTTTTTTTCCTAGGCTACCTTGACTTACTATAAAGTAACAGAAATGGAGGTTGAGGAAAAAAAATACAAAACATGTGTTATCAAGTTCTGAAAGAATATATATATCTGCTCTGTTAAATGCAAAGGTCAAATTTGATCTGATAGGCTGACACGCTCTCCTCCGTCTGCCACAGACTGTACACTTGTCTGTCCGGTAGCGGAACGTCATAGCGTGAATAGGAAGTACATTGTAATGACATGCGTTGTAATGTGAACAAGGCTTTAAGTTAAGGATGGTCGTTCTGCTAACTGAAACTGTACCGTGATGTGTAGGTGTTTGTTACAAATTTAACAGCATATTGTGTATATGAACACCCTTGGACATTCATAAACACAATATCACCATAAATCCAACAATGGCAAAACAGTGGATGCAATAATGTGACAGGGAGCAAACCCCCCCCTTCCCCCCTTTCCCAAAAGGGTCCCTTACCGTGTGGTGGAGGCGTGTGCCATGATGTTGCCTCCAATGGGCTTTTTAGGGTCTGCAGAGAACATGGCGGCTCCATCCACCTGGGCGACCACCTGATTGGTTATCACCACGGCAACACCAAACTGCGACGAGGTAAGAGGAAAATACTGGCGTTACAACCAGACCGCAAAGAGTTGCGGACACGCAAAACACTGGGTCTACAAAGAGTGAATGTTGCTATCAGAAACACATTGGAATAGACCAAACTGAGAGAAATAGATTTAAGTAGTTTGGCAACCTGACAAAAGCCCTTTCATTCAAACCCTGACATCACCTCGTCTGCTAGCCTCAGCAGCATTCTCAGAAAGCGTCCCAAGTGGCCTTGCCGCGCAGAGAGCTCTCCCCGCCCAGAGTAATCAGTCCTATAGAGGGCCATGGCGCTGTCCACTATCAGCAGGGCGTACCTGAAAGAAAACCGGCCATGTGATTAGAGACCTGCAGCGGTGCAGGCTGAGTGAGCAGAAAGGTACTTCACCAGGATTCCCTCTGGTCAAGTGCCTTTATTCCAGATGACCCCAAAACAACACTATCAACGCGGAAGGAAAGTAAGGAATAAGATGAATGGAAATACATTCATAGGACCAGAAACTTTGGGAATAAGGAGGAGGGAGGGGAATGGGCCCGACCTGGACTCAGCCATCATGGCTGACGCTTGGTAAAGGAGCTGGGTCTGGTGGTCTGTGTTGAAGGCCCTGGCATAGGCTACGTTGTCCAAAACATCACTCCCAACAAGTCCATATCTGAACCAAAAAAAATTCAGAACAGTATATTTTACTGCATGTACAATATGATAAATTCAGTAGTTTATTGCTATTGACTCTGTACATAAGAGCACTCACCGCTCTGCCACAGCCAGTAACCTCTCTGGCCTGAAGGTGCCCTCTGTGTCAATGTACATGGCTTTGCCCTCTCCACCACCCTGGTCAATAGGCAACTGGGCGCGGAGGGGGGGTAGACCAAACACTAAATGAATGTCATGGAGGGGCTGCTGTCATATGAGATCGGAATGATAAATTACTGTAAGACCAAGTTTGCCTTTATTAGTGTGAAAATGTACCTGACATGTGACTGCAAGGGTGTGGCACAGTTGTGTCTTCCCAGTCCGGAACTCTCCAAACATCTCTGTGATGGAGCCGGTCTCTATCCCACCTGAGAGAGAGACAGCCTTTTTCACGCACACAGATACTGACTAGAACAACAAGTCTAATTGAATGTGTGCCCAGTCATGAGAACGGTTCTAAAATCAAGCCCAGCGTCACCCTGTAGCAGCTTATCAAGCTCTTTGGACCCGGTGGAGATCTGGATGATTTCAGCTCGCCGTTGGTGGAACTCTGTTGCTGTGGTGAAACCCATGGGCACTAATTTGGCAGCTTCAGCCTGTAAGGGTTAAAGTGAAGGCAGAGGAGGATCAGGCAAGACTCGTACTAGTGGGCCTTACTTCAGCTGTGGGCAACCCAAAATGAGAAGAAAAATGTATTCAGAGCCCGGTATATGAAGGTGAGCCTACCAGGACTTTGTCTGCCTTGGCCTCACTGATCCCTTTGATGTTGAGCAGCTCCTTCTTCGGAGCATAGGCCACGGCCTCAATGGTGTGGAAGCCTGCGTCCTCCAACTTCTTTATGTCACTGGCACTGATACCACATTGCTTTGTAGGAGACATACATTACCATTATGGATTTAATGTGAAGATGCCATGTTATAGATAAATTCTTCCTAGGACGCTGAGGAATAGCTTTAGCCATCAGCCAAATGCAGATGACTAATAGTGTACTAAGAAAAATAAGTGTGTGCAAAAAATGCTTCAACAACTACCTCCAGTCTACTCAGTGGCTGAGGTCCAAAACTCTCCTCCTCCTCTACCTCTGCCTCCACCCGGGCCTCACTCCTCATAGCCATCTTGATTTATAGATCGGAGAAGAATGCCTGTCAAAGGGGGAAAATTACAATACACGGGTGCAAGAGTTAAGGCCGAAATACCAAATACCCTTTTTTGCAGCGTCTTTGGCTGTATCCATCAAAAAACTTCTCACATTTAACAATTCAGCTAAGCCAAATCATGACTAGTAATCTGTGTTGTACAGTGGATATAAAAAGTCTACACACCCCTGTTAAAATGCCAGGTTCTTGTGATGTAAAAGAATAAGACAAAGATAAATCATGTCAGAACTTTTTCCACCTTTAATGTGACCTATAATGTGAACAATTCAATTGAAAAAAACAAACTGAAATCTTTGAGGGGAAAAATAAAAAACTCACAATAATCTGGTTGCATAAGTGTGCACACCCTTACACTAATACTTTGTTGAAGCACCTATTGATTTTATTACAGAACTCAGTCTTTTTGGGTAGGAGTCTATTAGCATGGCACATCTTGACATGGCAATATTTGCCCACTCTTCTTTGCAAAAGTGCTCCAAATCTGTCAGATTGTGAGGACATCTCCTGTGCACAGCCCTCTTCAGATCACCCCACAGATGTTCAATTGGATTCAGGTCTGGGCTCTGGCTGGGCCATTCCAAAACGTTAATCTTCTTCTGGTGAAGCCATACTTTTGTGGATTTGGATGTGTGCTTTGGGTCGTTGTCGTGCTGAAAGGTGAACTTCCTCTTCATCTTCAGCTTTCTAATGGACGCCTGAAGGTTTTGTGCCAAAACTGCCTGGTATTTGGAACTGTTCATAATTCCCTCCACCCTGACTAATGCCCCAGTTCCAGCTGAAGAAAAACAGCCCCAACGCATGATGCTGCCACCACCATGCCTCACTGTGGGTATGGTGTTCTTTGGGTGATGTGCAGTGTTGTTTTTGCGCCAAACATACCTTTTGGAATTATGGCCAAAAAGTTCAACCTTGGTTTCATCAGACCATAACACATTTTCCCACGTGCTTTTGGGAGACTTGATGTTTGTTTGTGCAAACTTCAGCCGGGCTTGAATGTTTTTCTTTGTAAGAAAAAGCTTCCGTCTTGCCACCCTACCCCATAGCCCATTCATATGAAGAATACGGGAGATTGTTGTCACATGTAGCACACAGCCAGTACTTGCCAGAAATTCCTGCAGTTCCTTTAATGTTGCTGTAGGCCTCTTGGAAACCTCCCTGACCAGTTTTCTTCTCGTCTTTTCATCAGTTTTGGAGGGTCGTCCAGTTCTTGGTAATGTCTCTGTTGTGCCATATTTTCTCCACTTGATGACGACTGTCTGTGTTCCATGGCATATCTAATGCTTTGGAAATTCTTTTGTACCCTTCTCCTGACTGATATCTTTCAACAATGAGATCCTTCTGATGCTTTGGAAGCTCTCTGCGGACCATGGCTTTTGCTCTGAGATGCAACTAAGAAAATGTCAGGAAAGTCCTACTAGAACAGCTGAACTTTATTTGTGATTAATCAGAGTCACTTTAAATGATGGCAGGTGTGTAATGACTTCTATTTAACTTGAGTTTGAATGTGATTGGTTAATTCTGAACACAGCCACATCCCCAGTTATAAGAGGGTGTGCACACTTATGCAACCAGGTTATTGTAAGGTTTTTATTTTTCATTTTTCCCCCTCAAAGATTTAAGTTTGTTTTTAAATTGAATTGTTCACATTATAGGTCACATTAAAAGTGGAAAAATTTCTGACATGATTTATCTTTGTCTCATTCTTTTACATCACAAAAACCTGGCATTTTAACAGGGGTGTGTAGACTTTTTATATCCACTGTACATACACCTGGTGGTATTTAAAATATACCAATTGGATGGCCCTATCTGAAACATTTCATGCCAGCAGTGGAGTGAGCTTGAGGTACGTTTAACTCCGTTACATATATCAGACTGGGCTGAAATATAGCAGGTGTACAGCAGGCAATTTCCATTACTTCCCAGAGTAGTAGCTCAACAAAGTTTAAACTAGTTTAAAAAAAAGTTCAGTCAATGTCTCGCAAGATAATTTAATTAATATGTAGGCTATTCTATATCAGCCCAATACAACAGTCTATAATATTTTAGGCTGAATGATAAATATTATTTTTAGATGCAGAACTTAACAGCTGGTATCCCTAGGTTATGATTTACTGAAAATAAAGGTGGAAGTGAAGTTCCTTAACTCATTCTGCAGGTTGGGTACCTGCAAGCTGAATCTGACAAAAACCAAAAAGCCGACTCTGCTCGGCAAAAACTAAATATTTTCTCTTTCACTTTTATTTTTTTTAGCTGATGAATCAAAAAATGTTAACTTTGTGAACTGGCAAGTCTTAACTCATGAATACAATCATATATTAAACATTATCCTCACAACATTAACCCTACCCACACAGCCAGCGACATCTCCTTCACCGACGAGTTAAACCGGTTCTACGTACGCTTCGACAGGGACAACAATGAGCCAGCCATTATTGCTGAACTCCCCGAGACGACCCCCCCCCCCCACTGAGCAGGGTGAATGCACGCAAGGCTGCTGGTCCTGATGGTGTCCCTGGGCGTGTGCTCAGAGCAAGTGCTGAGCAGCTGGCCGAGGTCTTCACTGACATTTTCAACCTGCCACTGGCCCAGGCAGTTGCCCCAACGTGCTTCAAGACCACAACCATTGCGCCAGTGCTGAAGCAGTCAACTGTGTATAGCCTGAATGACTTTCGACCTGTCACACTCACCCCCACGATCATGAAGTGCTACAAAATACTAGTACTGGCCCACCTCAAGTCCTGCCTCCCTATCAGCTTGCCTATCGGTCGAACGGGTCTACAGAGGACTCCATCTCCACAGCTTTACACTCTATTCTGACTCACATGGACAAAACCAACACCTATGTGAGAATGCTATTCATAGACTTCAGCTCAGCATTCAACACGGTCATCCCCTCTAGGCTGGTCAACAAACTCCATGACCTGGGGATCAGCCCCTCTCTCTGCAACTGGACTTTGGACATCCTATAAGACAGACCCCAGTCTGTTAGGTTAGACTACTTCACCTCCTCCACCCTGATCCTGAACACAGGTGTTCCACAAGACTGCGTGCTGAGCCCCCTCCTGTACTCCCTCTTCACCCATGACTGTGTTCCTGTACACAGTTCCAACACCATCGTCAAGTTCGCAGACGACACCACGGTGGTAGGCCTGATCAGTGACATTGACGAGTCAGCCTACAGGGAGGTCAAGCACCTGGCGGCATGGTGTGCTGATAACAACCTGGCCCACAATGAAAAGAAAACCAAGGAGCTCATTGTGGATTACAGGAAGTCTAAAGGCTGCAGTCACGCCGCTGTTCTCATTGACGGCACTGAGATGGAACGTGTGTCCAGCTTCAAATTCCCGGGTGTACACATCTGAGGACCTCTCCTGGACCCACAACACCTCAACCCTGGTCAAAAAGGCGCAGCAGCGCCTGTACTTTTTGAGGAGGCTGAAGAAAGCCCGCCTGTTGTCCAAGATCCTTTTGAACTTTTACCGCTGCACAGTCGAGAGCATTCTGACAAACTGTGCCACAGTGTGGTTTAGCGGTTACTCCGTAGCCGACCGGAAGGCCCTGCAACGGGTGGTGAAAACCGTTCCTACACCAGCAGGCTCATGAACAGTTGCTTCCCATCTACTGTACCCTGCTTAACTCTGTGACCAAGAGTACTCTGTGAACCATCATTAACCCCCCCCCCCCCACCGCCTCCCAGAGACCTTGTGGCACTACTCCCTTTATACTACTCTGACACTGCCTTGCAAATTCTGATAATGGAAGTTTTCAGTTGTTACAGGTACGTGTCTACCTCTGGAACCTCACTGCTGCTATCCCTGCATTTCAGTTGCACATGCACCTTGCACATTCATTTCGCCTCTTTGCACATTTAGTGCAACCATTGTGCTAGCATTTTTACAGTTGTTACATACGCATGTCTATCGCGGGGACCTCATTGCTGTAATCTCTGTATCCCGGTTGCACATGCTACCTTACTCCTTCAATTTGCCTCGATTGCACATCTAGAATGTCATTTAGAATTGGCATTTGTACCCACACGCAACTATTATTCCACTTGTAACATACAAGTATTAAGTATAGTGTAAGTTTTCCGCCCTCCTCTATTTGCCTTAATTGCACATTTAGTATTGCCATTTGTACAATTGCTTTCATTGCACATCTATACATTACACTTGTAATATACATATCCTTAATACTTGTACATTTACTGCCCTCTTCTATTTGCACTTCTGGTTAGATGCTAACTGCATTTCGTTGTACTGTACTTGTACTGCTCAATGACAATAAAGATGAATCTAATCTAAAAATCTAATCCAATTTTATCGTGACAGGTTTTTGTTCTCATTGGAATTAATTTAAAAACAATTTCATAAGATCATTCTGGTCGCTAACAACATGTTTTTACTAGAAACTACACATCGGGAAATTGCAGTTAGTTGCAAACTAGTTAGCCACGGATTAGCTACATTCAGTGAATGGGAGTAGCTAGTCATGTTAGTTAACTGTTACATTACTAGCTTTTAAATTTAGGTATCTACTGTAGCTAGTAGCCATCAAACTAACGTTCACAGTTTGTTTTACTTTTCACAACAAAAAAGGCCTGTGTCGTTTAGACTTAATACTGGATTTGGACAGTAACATAAAATACTTTATTAAGGGCAATTGTATAACACAGTAACTATATGAAACTTTAACTAGCTAGCTTGCTAGCTAGCTCTTCGGCTGTATAATCTGACTTGGTTTGTGTAATTCTACTCACGTAATTGGGTAAACCAAATGTTTTACACTACATACCAACATGTTAACTCAAGGTCGAGCTAACTCAATGTATGATATAGAATGTACCCCATGTTATAATAACAACATCCACTTACCTCCAGTTTACCGTACTCGAAATAAAATCTCCCGCTCGCCACTCAACGTACTTCTTACGTAATCCCGTTAGCCCTTCCCTCGAGCGCTGCAATTGGACGATATTACCGGAATGATTTATGATATATTCAGCATCTAATCCCCAAAAAACCTGCAACTACACAGTAGGGAAGTAAATACAATGTATTGAGCGGTAACACTACGTCGCCAATACATTTGATATTGCTACTCATTACAAATCAAAGAACATGAAAAGAGACAATCAGGACACCAATTAGTAGTATTGAGATGTGACGATGACCCTACCCGACATGTAGATGTACACTACCCTTTAGAAGTTTGGGGTCACTTAGAAATGACCTTGTTTTCCTAAGAAAATAAAATGTTCTGTCCATTAAAATAAAATAAAATTGATCAGAAATACAGTGTAAACATTGTTAATGTTGTAAATGACTATTGCAGCTGGAAATGGCTGATTTTTAATGGGATATATACATAGATGTTCAGAGGCCCATCAACAGCAAAAATCAGTCCTGTGTTGTGTTCCAATGGCACCTTGTGTTTGTTAATCTAAAGTTATCATTTTAAAAGGCTATGTGATAATTAGAAAACCCTTTAGCAATTATATTAGTACAGCTGAAAGCTGTTGTGGTAATTAAAACAATAAAACCAGCCATCTTTAGACTACTTGGGTATCTAGAGCAATTGTGGGTTTGAATACAGGCTCAAAATGGCCAGAAACAAAGAACTTTCTTCTGCAACTCGTCAGTCTATTCTAGTTCTGAGAAATGAAGGCTATTCCATCTCATACAACGTTGTGTACTATTCTTCACACAACAGCGCAAACTGTCTCTAACCAAAATAGAAAGAGGGGGAGGCCCCAGTGGGAAAGAGGACAAATACATGTGTAGTTTGAGGAACAGATCCCCAACTGACAGTTATATTAAATAGTACCCACGAAACACCAGTCTCCACATTAACAGTGAAGAGGTGACTCCGGGATGCTGGCCTTCTACGCAGTTGCACAGAAAAAGCCATATATCAGACTGGCTAATGAAAAGATTAACATCCGCAAAAGAACAGACACTGGAAAAAGATGGGGGGTAGGAAGGATAGCATCCCGCTGTCACTTGTCCACTGTTGATGTTGAGACTGGTGTTTTCCAGGCACATGAGACACAGGACTGATGGTCGCAGATAATGTGCCTCTGTATGCTTTTGTAGATATTCCATTAATAATCAACCGTTTCCACCTACATGGGTCATAACATTAATAATATCTGATCAATTTGATGTTATTTTAATGGACAATAAATGTTTTGCTTTTCTTTCGAAAACAAGGACATTTAAGTGACACCAAACTTTTGAACAGTAGTGTGTATATAATAATCTACTATTCTAATACGATTCAAATCAGTATGACAGCCAAATACGATAGTCAAACATTGTGATCTGCCCAACCCGTTTGTAGACATAAGGTACTTACATAAAAAGGCAGACCTTTAATGTGTTATTCCAACTTTATTCAAGTTTTGCTTAAGGCAATATATCAAAGACGGTTTGTAAGAACTCTAGCAGTCAAAACATATAGTACACAACATGGAAAACTAAGACAGAACACAAAATGGCATTAAAAATCATTAAATGGAACTGACAAAGATTTTAATTAATTACTTATACACTACATATAATGTAGCACCACAACAGACACTGACTGGAGCTGGTCTCAGCACAGCAGATTTTCATTGATCTTCTTAACGATCTTAGTTAAGTAGTTTCTTGCTGGTGTTACAGATGATATAATGTCCTCCACCTGCTCTTTCCTTTAAAGAAAACATGTTACAGCTGTTAAAAGGAACCCTGTTGCAACAATTAAAAAAATTCAATTAAATATAAACGTGTATTTGTGAGAATTTATACATTCAAATATTCTTACGTTGTGTTTCCAATGTGATTCTGAAAGTTTTGCAGTTGAAGGAGACAGAAGGGGTAAGAGGACATAATGACTACAGTTATCTCAAACTTGGCAGCTGTCTTGAAACCGGAGAACAGGATCCGAACTCTGAAATAAACAATGATGAAAAAAGGTGTTATTTTGCATTCATATCTATTCAGAAAAATATATTTAATTTAACATTCTGTCTGTATTTCTATGGTGAGCGAACTTACTGTGTGTCCACACAGCTGATGTCCAGGATGTTCAGCCTCAAAGCGCCCCACTTTTTAATCAGGTGTAACTCTTCTCCCAGGAGGCGACATCGGCTCACCACCAGACCCACATCATGCAGCAGCTGGAGTAAGAGAGCCAGGCAGATATTACAAAGGCAGAATGTAACCTCTATGACCTGCCCTTTCTGGACTTCACTTTGTGCGATTGTCCTGTCATACAATTTTGGCAAAGCCTCACTATTACCTTGGGAATGTATCGACTGGTGGTGTATGTTTTGAACAAAGAGGGGTCACTGCCAATGTACTGACACAGCAGGTTGTGCACAAGGCGAGAGTGTCCCTGGGACTTTTCATCTATGAAAAAGAGAAAAGTGAGTTGGTAGACCAAGAGTCCTGTGTGTGGAGGAAATCAATTCATTCTTTTTACATTAAAGTGTAATTGAGCATAATTTCTCCCCACCATCCATTTGGCGATGAAATGTGATGTCCATGATGTTACGCTCATTCTCTTCACCAACTTCTCCTAAACAAGAGAGCAATGCTTCAAAAAACAACTGGAAAAAAAACCTCATCCTTGATAGATCTGGATTTGACAAGTGTAAGATTAATTCCAAATATCAAATTCATGTAACAAATGAATTTAATACATAAAGTATTACAATTACAGTACAGGTTTCAAAGATAACAGTTCTCCAGAAATTTGAGATGTTGCAAGAGCAAAGACGCATCCAAAGGTGAGGAAAATGCAAGAGTGAGTTTTCCCAAACCCCACTATGGTTTATATCCCAAAACTTTTGTTTATGGGGGTTGGTTAACTAACATAGAAGTACCAAGACTAGTCCTGTAGAATAGACCCCTTATCAATTAGAGACACATTCTGATCCTGGGGTCATTCATAGGACAAACTGGTGTTATCGAGGATCAAGCAAGCCAGGCAATTAAAATCAAAGCTTTTGTCCCAGCATTCAGACCTCATTGAAACATTTGTTAACCATTAACATTCCAGTGATAGCCTACTAGGACAGAAATTAAGTACATAGGTATAAATGTCTATGCTAAATAAGAAAGAATAATTTAATTGGTAACTAAATTGTGGACTTCACATTTTTCGGTCCCTTCATCCTCAAGTAAGCCTTTGAAAGAACCTCCCCAAAAAAGTGCACCCCTTTTGGTCCCGAGGACGAAAATTAGAAACACTAGTCTACAGTCTGCAGTCATGCACCAGTTCTCATAGATGGCACTGAGGTGGTGCGTGTGCCCAGCTTCAAATTCCAGGGTGTCCACATCTCTGAGAACCTCTCCTGGACCCTCAACCATGGTCAAAAAGGCGCGGCAGCGCCTGTACTTTTTAAGTTATCTGAAGAAAGCCCACCTGTCTCCCAAGATCCTTGTGAACTTTTACCGCTGCACAATCGAGAGCATTCTGACAAACTGCGCCACAGTGTGGTTTAGCGGATGCTCTGTGGCCAACTGGAAGGCCCTGCAACGGGTGATGAAAACCACCCAGCACATCACTGGTGCCCAGCTCCCAGCCATCGTAGACCTCCAGCGCAAGCGGTGTCTGCATAGGGCACGCGGCATCATCAGGGACCCTTTTACATTCATGCCACAAACTGTTTGCCCTCCTACATTCAGGCAGGCGGTACAGGTCTCTTCGTTCCTCAACCAGCAGACTCAGGAACAGTTTCTTTCCATCTACTGTAACCCTGCTGAACTGATATTGCTTTGCAAAGTCTGATAAGGACGTTTTCAGTTGTTACATGAACATGTCCACCTCGGGAACCTCAGTGCTGCTATCCATGCATTTCCGTTGCACATGCTATATTGCACCTTTAATTTGCCTTCATTACACATCCCACTTGTAAATCACACTGTTCTTAATTGTTTCGCTCTTAAATTTTCTGCACTCTTCTATTTGCACTTCTGGTTAGATGCTAACTGCATTTCGTTGTACTATACTTATACAATGGTAATAAAGTTGAATCTAATCTTACCATCAGATTTCTCAAAATGTACCTCCATCAGGAAGGACTGATAGAGAAAGCTGTAGACTGTTTTCCTGTCATCTTTCTCTACAAACTTCCATTCATTCAATCTGAAACAAAAAGAGAAAGTTGTAAGGCATGGTAGGCTTACATGCAAGGGGAAAAATGGATCCCTGATATAAATGGAAAAGGAAAAACTGACCTGTCCAGCATGGTAATGTGGTCTTCCAGTTCCAGGGCCTCCTTTTGAAGCCTGTCCACTCTGTTCAACGTGCATCTCTTCTGTACTTCTATTTCACAAATTTGCCTGGGGACAAAAAAAAAAGGATCTTCAATTTCTCTGCATTTTCAGCAGAAGTTTGTAAAGTAACACAAATATGCAACTGTCTAGGAGAGAGAGCTTCAGCTACGATGATGAAAAACAACCAAATCATTTCTTTGTACTAAATGTGATGAAGATATGATTCCAGCAATATAGGCATACCTTTCATGCTCAGCAATTGCTTTGTTGACATTCTCCAATCCTGATAAAACAATTTAATATGTCAAATACCAAGCATACCATTGAATAATAACATTTAATAAGTAAAACAGAAAGCATGAATTACCTTGTTGCCTTGCTTTCAAAGTTGGTTCACAGTCCTCTACCTCAGTGCCTTCCACAGCTACAAGTTCTGTGGAAGACAGAAGGAACAAGGACAAAGCCTCTGAAATCAATAACCACCTGGAATAACCAAATTATTTAACTTGGTATAAATTCTAAATGGATTACAGTGGAGAATATTGAAGGTTTCAAAAGGGGATGAACTAAAATCCAATATACCAGCTTCCAAGTCATGTATGCATTCATCAAGGTCAGTCAGTAACTTGTCCGCTTTCTCAATCTTTCCTCTCAAGTTATGTTGTGCCTCCTGTAAAAAAGTAATGTTAACAATGAAACAGTAATGCAGAGTTATGCACACACACAAATGTGTACGGTAACTATGTTTACTGGCAGAATTGTAATTCTCATCAAGGGTCGTACCTGAGTGGTTTTGACAAGGTTAAAATACAAAACACTTTTCATTTCATGTGATTGCACTTTGCTTCTCTTTCTGAAGAATGTCCTCCTCTCTTTCAGCTTGGCACCAAAAAGCTGCAACTGGGTAAAAAAAATAAGCTAAAACTTTAAGACAGGTATTCCACACAGACAATATCAGCATCAATTTTGAAAACTAATAACAGAAAGACAATTTATAAATAAACAGACAAAAGACAGGGACATGCGGAAATGTAAATACCTCTTCATCTGAAAAACCCTTCATTGACTCCCAAAGTGTTGGATTTACATTTTTCAAAAGATTGTCTTGGTCTCTCAGACGAACTTTCAACCTGAAATCAGAAAATAAACCAAATGAATGAATACTGTACATGGCTTATTCACTAAGTACATTATATATCAAGCATTCTTTTCAGTCAACCCTAACACTTTTTAGTTAACCTGCACTTGACAAATAAAAGACTGACTGTATCATTAAACATACCCATTCACCAATTCTGTCAGCTTCTGACAGTCCATCGCATACACCCTCTGTTTGGGACGGTTGATGTGCTTCTCCATTAACAAGTCTTTTGTTTGGCAATCCATGCATGACACAACCTATAGAAGAGAATCCAAATATCTATATTTATTATCTCATAATAATACCACAAAAGCTTGTAATCAATTCCGTAAGCAAAATACAAAAAAAAAAAAGTTTAAGGTTTACCCTGGCAGGCAGAATACTTTGCCGAGGCTTATGGATGACAAAGTCAATGCTGAAGAGTTTCAGGAACTCTGTCACTGTAATGCTGCCATCTTGGAGTTTCTGAAATGTAATGTGAAAGAGCAGTGAACACACTGTACAGCTACAAAATTTAGAGGTGAAAAGTCTAAATAAGGGTCGTTGGCATACCTTCCGTACATCTAACATGTAATCACCAGTGTCCTCAAACTGGGACTCAAGTTGGTTTTGTCTAGAAGCTAGAAAATGTCTTCAAGTTAGTATTACCTACTTCACCTAGATGATGCACTTGACTTAAAAAGACACAAGACAAGACGAGACGAATGCGTTTGATTGACGCAGCAGAGTGACACAGCCTCATAACTCACTTGACGTCTCAAATGTGCCCTCACATCGGATGTTAGCGTCGCTTCTGGATCCATCGCTTGCGGTTCCTGTACAGTTACTGTCCCACTGAACTACTTGTGTGGGTGGCACCTGTCAAGATAGTGTGTTTGTGATTACTGTGTTGATTATATTTAACAAAAACGTCTGACTGACAATATGAAATGCATTTACCATTTCTCTGACATTTTCTGTGGATGGCTTCCACCTCTTTTCCTTGTCCATAGGGTTCTCATGGTCCTCCTCTGGTAGGAGCCTCTTCTGACTTTGGGTAATAGTTAGGATTGGCTCTTCAAAGACGTTGTCCTCTACTGTCTGAGGAGACTTTGCGTCCACAGTTTCTGATAAGTCCTCTTCAGTGCTAATATCTGGAAGCACTTCATCATTAATATTGTCCATCAAGGTGTTGCTGATCAGGTGATGAGTTCCAACCAAGTTATTCTTCCAAATACGTTTCCCAAAATCAGTCATGCTTTTGGATTCCATGTGGTGTGGAACAGAGTGTTTGGCCCTTTGTGGGAGTTTGGGCAGGAAACCACCAAATGACACTCGCGATGTAAGGCATTTTGTTTTCAGAGGAGTCATATTAGATTTGACATCGAAAATAACATGGTCCTCCAATTCAACACTTGCCGTTTTCTCAGTCATTCCTCCCATGGTCTTAGACCCGTAGTTTATAGTGGTTAAGGATTCTGTCTCTACACCATAATTGTCTGAGGTCTTTGTCAGGTCAGACAAAGGTGGAGCACAGCTATCCATCACTTCAGTGGATATAGTTATTGTGCAGCTCATATGATCAAGTTTCCGCTGCAAATCTGCCAAACTCATTTGCTCTGTTATCTCTGAAGGTACATTATCATTTTCTATTGAGACTGAAGGGGAAATTGAAGAGCTTACTGGTTTGTTAGGAATAATCACAGGTTGTTCAACGTTCAGCGCTGGATCATTTATGTCTTCCAATCTCTTTTGGTCAAAGTGTTCCGTAACGTTAGTGAGGACATGTCCAAGTTGAGGCTCAGGTAAAAACAAGGAAAATGCCTCTGTAGTCGGAACCATCAGAACTACCTCATTGGTAGTTGCATGTTGTTCAGTTTGCACTGTGACAGCCTGGGTCATTTCATGATCCTCAGAAAACACTTGACTTTCATCTCTGATCACCGTCTCCTCCTTCATATTAGAAGTAACAGCGTCAGCATTATTTCGGCAATGTGTTGCTTTCTCTACTCCGTTTACTTCAATAGCCTTTTCCTGTCCATTTGATATCTTTGTCACATTCCCTAATGATTCATCTGTTTGGGGTACAAATGTCAGGTTAATACCTCTGGATTCAATTGCAATAGTCTGACTTTTTGTCCTTTCCATTTCAGAGTCAAAAAATGTTGGTGCCTCGCTACTGCAGCGGCTTTCAGTACCTAACTGAAACATGTTACCATTTGCAATCTGCTCTAAGTGAGGAACCATCTCCAGAGTCCCACTCACACTGGGTTTCCTTGCACTGACATGGTCACAGTTCCCCATCTTTATGCTGTCAGACTCAATTACAGCAGTCTCACTTCTAGTCATATCCATATCATCGGAATCCAAAAACAGATTGGTTTTGTCACACGCAGAAGAACAGCCCTTTTCTCCCTTGAAATTTGTCTTAGAGCTTACGGACATCCTGGGAAAGGTGTCATCACCATGGGCAGAAAAGGAAACATTTGCCACCATCTGTTCAGTTGAAGCTCGATTTCTCTCTGTACACTTCTCATCTTCCCTTAAAAATATATTATTTGAATCAGAAATGTGGACAATTTTTCCTCTACCACTTTGGAATGGAGTTGCGACATCAATAACTCTGGTGTCAATGACCCCAGTCTGGCTCCTTGTGAATTCCTTGTCATCCATACTAAGTTCTGTTCTAATCACGCTCTTCTCAAACAACTTGTTTTGGGGTTTTGTTATAGGGAACAATCTGCCCATTGTCTTATCAGTCATGTTTGAGACATTTCTGTGATCTTTAGACAGAGTGAGAGTTTTGGTCATGTCCATAGCACAGTCATTCTCTGATGCATGATTGCCTTTGTTGAAATCGGACATGAAAGAGATACTTTTCATTTTGTCCTTTTGCACTTGACTGACCACATTGAGGCTTTTTGTGTCTATGGGAGGAGGAGAGGACGGCATACAGAATGAACTATTCCTCATCTTGCCTTGTAAGGGGACCTCAATAAGGCCTGAACTTTTGCAATCAATGGCAACTGTCTGACATCTTGTCGTCTCCATGTCATCAGAGTTTGGGTGGATGGTACTATGAGATATCTGTCGATTTGGCTGAAAGGTGATTTCATTTTCCTTGGGAAAAATCCAGGGAGATGATACACCCTTTTTTGTCAAAGAGCACACATCCACCTGCAGAGATGCATTAAGAGCTGCGGTCACCTCCATATCACGGTCATCATCTCTGAAGATCTGGGTTTTATTAGGATCTGACATGAAGGCCACACTTTCAGTTTTCATAAAGGGACTTGGGGCTATCATACCAATGGCTTTGGAGTCAATAGCAGCAGTTTGGCTCCTGGTCAACTCCATTTCATCTGGATCAGTAGAGAAAGATACCAGGCTGAAAGGGCTCTCCCTAAGCCTTTGTTCTTCAGATGATATATTTGGCACAGTCTTAAATACTCCGTCACCATCTAATAAAGTATTGTGGATTTTTGTCAGATCCATATGATCTTGTTCATAGTGCATCACAGATGTAGTCTTGAACTGAGTGCTTTGCATTTGAGGAATAACTGATGCTCTCATAGCTGTTGACAAAGCTGGAACCTGATTCTCTTGATCAACTCCTGACATGCATGCATTGAGTGTAGCAAGAAAGCATCTGCTGTCAGTTCTTTCTGGAGGGGACGCAGCTTGGTGGAAAGCCACTTCAGTGGAGGAATCCGGAGTTACTTGATTAACAGTGGGGCCCCTTGTCTTTCTTAGACTGGCAAGGAAATTTTCAAATTCTGGATCCATACCTCTGCCAGATGTGGACATGTTTTTAAAGGGGGCAGAATTGTCTGCTGAGTCATGAGAATACCTAGTTTCTTTTTTGTCTTGTGAAAAAGTAAAATCCATGTTCCCGCAGGTGAGTATAGATGTATTGCTTTCATGTGGCAGAACAACTGAGCAGTCTGAATCATTGCCAATGAGTATTGTGTGACTGTGAGTCATGTCCATACATGTTGTATCCTCTCCTGTGAACATCACTGTTTTCTCTCCATAATCATCCCGTTTTAACATGAACTGGTCCTGTTAGGTGAAAAACATTGACTTAAGTGTTTCAACAATAATCAAGTCCACGTAGATTGACAAAGCAAGAAGGTATGACCAATATTTATGTACCTAGGTTTTTGGCAAAAGGTCAATCACAGCTTACCTTAGTTGTTTTTTGTGAAACATGGAGAGGACCATTCAACAAGGTTTCCATGCCTGAAAACAAAAATGTTTCAGGCAATGTCCACTGAAGTGGCATGGTCAGAGTGCATTACACAGTAAATACATAAAACGAAAAATCTACTTAACTAGATATTAAGCCTACCTGCAATTGGTTGAGACCCATCAATGGAACTAGTTTGAACGCTTGCGTTTTCTGCTGCTGTGAAAAACACTGCATGTAATTTGTAAATACATTAAGACATCAACATTTTGGATGGACAAGTTGGATGAAATTAAAGTAAAACAAACACAACCACAAGCACAAATTAGTGTGGGCTGTCATCTGGCAGTGATGGACAAGTGTTGTAACAATAAAAAACAGTTCACGTCATCAATAAATCCAGTGATGCTGAGGTCATCATCATCAATACAACATCAATACTGATACCAGGTTTAGTATTGAAATACTGAATACCAAAGCAACACCACAGTAAAAACAAAAAAACAAAACAAAGGGCCAAGTTTAAAAAAATCGAAATAATGTTCAATGGGCTCATTGCATTACACATAATTGAATGTGCATGCATAGTTTAGTTCCGAAAACACAAACTAGTATTTTACAAATGACATCTGTGTTAAAAAAAAGTTATTTCATGGGCATCATAATAACATTTTTAGTGACAATGACAGGTACACAACATTCAGCATGGCATCTGTGAGAGTCAAAAAAGTACAGTAGTTTCAGTATACTGTGCAAACACTAGGTAGACACATTGTTAGATGAAAATAAAACTGTGGTTGTACAGTCCTTTCTTTTCATTTCTGTAAAACAATCTAGATGTATGATATGGACAAGCAAAAATATGAGATTTTGTCATGTGCAAATGTGACTAATTACCTGATATGAGCAGCTAAAATATCACGTGAAATACATTTAGCGACTTCTACTTATTGATGCCAATATTATGATGCCATCATCAATTTAAAATATTGCAGGAATGGCACCGCAGTATCCATGTCAGTCTTATTATCATCTAGACTTTATGGAACTCCATATGTATAGCTGCAATTAAATTGTTTTGAATGTATATCAAAACATACTGAAATGTTGCCCCAGATTTCACAGATTTCTAGAAATGCCCTTGTAACATTTGCCCTTTAATAAGTAGTATTATAAAGCATCATATGCCATTCAATATTGTAACAATAACAAATATGAACATATTTAAAGCTTAATGTAGCCCTACTTACCACTTTTTGTGAGGTTTTGTAGAGGACTTCGGACAGGGGAGCCATTCTTCAAGTCTCTGACAATCATTGGTAAGTGTTTATTATTATTATTCTGGTATTCTAGTGTAAGTTAAAATCGTGTCACAGCAAAAAAAAAATGTAGGACTTACTTTGAAAACAGTAAAACATCATTGGAAGTGGCAAAACTGACTCTTCTGGAGATCCTCTTCTTCTCTACTGGCTTGACACGCTCCACCTTGTGAGGAAAAACATTTGGTAAGTAAAGTGACATGACAGACATCACCTCAATTTTCCATACTCTATTTATTCTTTACCTGACTCTTCTCTTGCTCTGGGCTAATGAATTTGACAGATGATGTCCGTGGTGCTTTCAAGATCTTGTGGGTGTGGATAAAATATTAATTCAGAGATGTTTCGTTGATAGAATTAGAAAACGTAGTTGTGCAACTGTTGTACTAACCGAAGAAACACGCCGTTTGGAGGATCCAACACTATCACTGCTGTAATAGAAAAGGCAAGCAGTTAAACTGAATATCCTTGAAATTCACATTTCCTATCTGACGAGGGCTGTGTTCTGTGGTTACACCTGAAACCGGATTAGGTGTCAAACACTATGGAGAACAAGACCAAATGTACTGTAGTTAAGCCAAAACATTAATAACTTGGAGGTTGGTGGGTAGTGTTCAGGGCTTTGGACAGGGTTATAGTTCTTTTGAAACTGTGGGAGAAGCTCTAAGATTTGAAAAAAATTACTCGGATTTCAGAACAATTTTTTTTTGCAGTAACACACATTTAGAGGACAGTATTTTAGTAATTATAGTTAATAGTTAATTTTAGACAAATGTTAGTCCGATTGTCAAAATGTTATTGTCAAAAATGGTTAAAAACGTTAGCCACTGTACTGTTTATGTACCCTCCGGGATTATGTACAGTAATTACCAATTGAACAGTTACAGTAAACTACAAGGTGGCATATTTTGAGCTATCAGTAGTTACTTACTCTGTCCTTGATGCTTCAGACGGTTCCATCTTCGGGCAGCTGTAAAATATATTAATTGAGGGAAACATACTGCATTTAAACTTTGAATCTTTGCTAGCTAGTGACAGTGCTATTGCGGCATCATTGACAGCTGAGCTGCACTTGTGAACGGAAAATGAGACGAAGCCACTTAACTTCCAAAATGTAAAAGAAATACTGTACCGGACAATTAAGGTATTGAACACATATGGTTAACAAATATTGTCTCGTTTACAGATTAGCAGAAAGAGCTGAATATGTCGGAACTCAAAAACATACCTAGCTTAGTGGCTAGTACTGTAAGTAACGTTTGCAAGCAACCCATAGAAGTTGTCTAATATAGGTAGCTAGCAAAGTAAACTTAACCAGTTAACGTTAAAGTTTAGTGTAATACATGCAGGTTAAACGTTCCTAAAACATTGTTACTTTGCCATAAACCTATTGTACCTTGTATCTGTACCAAGTAGCTGTTAGATGATGGCATTCGGCTACTGATCTAGGTATAATAGCCTTAAAGCCTGTCGTTGATTTTAAATTTAACCGCCTTATTTTGAACACGAGCCGTAGGATCAGCTTCTTCTTCTACAAGCTGGTTGGGTCGTGTGGAAACAAACGTTATACTGCCACCGCCTGAATGTCAGTACATCACAGTTCCCTTCACTAAAGTCAATGCTATAAACTTATGTGTGAACTGGTGAACATGGTAGGGTATAAGTTCTACAATAACATGTTATTGTAGCACTACTTTTATACAATTCATAACACCATGGCCAGGATCATACTGTATGTTCTGTTCATGACGTTGCAGACAAGCTGCCTGGATTGGATAACGTAGATGGCGTTAATGGTAGGAGGGAGGACAGTCACTCGGTTCCATGCTCATGTTTGAAGATCTTGTGCAATCTGTTGTGGAATAGAACGTAGTGCGACAGCTTCATGACGCAGACACACTGCTAATTAAAAATACTGAGTTTGTGGTGTTTAATAATAATAATAATAATAATTATTATTATTATTAAATAATAATAATTATTATTGTTATTTATTGCATTTGTAAAGCGCATTTAATTATAGGGGAATAATCTCACAGTGCATGAAAAAGAAAATAATAAATAAATAAATAAAATAACTATCAGATAAAAATAAAGTATAAATACAGAATATATACATAAAAATATAATGATAATGCAGTAAACTAAAATTATAATACATATTATTATATAATAATGTACACTATAATTTGATTAAAAGGAAGGTTAGACCAACTGTTAAAGGTGTGTCTTAAGGTCTGACTGTCTGTGCAGCCCTGAGCCTGTCAGAAAGGGAGTTCCAGTGATGCGGTCCAGTGTAAGAAACGTCAGTCTCCCATTTTTCAGAGCCAGGTTCTTGGTTCATTGAGCAAATTGGCATTGCTAGACCATAGAGGTAGTGGAGATTCATAGGGAGAGAGCCGGTCAGATAAGTAGACAGGTCCCATGCCATTGATAGCTTTATAGACTAAAATGATAATTATAAAGTTAATTATTTGAGGGACAGGAAGCCAATGAAGGTCAGCAGGAGAGGTGTGATGTGTCCTCTGATCTTGCCTCACCGAGAAAAAACATACTGCTTGTGGTTAGAGAGGTATGAGGTGAACCAGTTTAAGGCAGTCCCAGAGATGGCAGTGTGCTCTTTTAGGCGCTGGAGTAGAATGGTGTGATCCACTGTGTCAAAAGCAGCGCTGAGGTCCAGAGGAATCTAATTGGAAGGGGATCCTGTATCTGCAGCCATGAGCAGATCATTAACAACCTTCACCAATGCTGTCTCAGTACTATGCAATGGCATGAAGCCAGACTGGAAAACCTCATGAAGCTGGTTAGCACTCTGATGTGAGTGAAGTTGAGTTGCCACAATCTTCTCTAGGACTTTAGATAAGAATGGGAGTTTGGAAAAGGATGAAAAGGATGTCGATAGTTTGAAAGGATGTCTGAGTCAAGGGACGGTTTCTTAAACAAGGGGGAGATGGCTGCCATCTTGGAAAGTGACAGTACCTGCCCAGTGTGCAGGGTCTTGTTGAACAAACGAGTAACAAAATCAATGAGAGTGGCTGAGCATTTTTAACTAGTGATGTTGGAATATTTTCAAGAAGGCCGCTGGAAGTTGACATTTTCAATAAGATTTCCAGGACAGTAGCAGGTGTCACCAGAGCAAAGACACTTAGAAAAGAAGCAGATCTGGGTGGTTGGGAAGGTGACTGAGGGGAATTAGGGTTACAGGACAGAATGTTCTTTCTAATGTTGTTGAATTTATTCTTGAAGAATTCTGCAAATGTATTGCACTGTTTGGTGGTTGCACTGGGAGGGCCAGAGTCTGTAGGTTGGAGGAGGTGACTGATGGTGTTAAATAATGTTGTGGGATTATCTTTGCCATTCTCAATGAAAGAAGAGTAGAAACTAGAGCAGGCTGCTTTTAAAACTTTAAAATAACAATTCTGGTGGTGTTTATAGACCAGTAGGTGGACAGTTAAGCCAGTGCTTCTCCACCGACATTCCATTTTGCGGCCGTGGGTCTTCATGCTGCGCAGCTCCTTTGTGCTTAACTTAAGGCATGACGAAGAGTGGACACTGTCAGCAGGGCTGTAGCTAACCCGGGGAAAAGTGGATATGATTCACAGGGCCCATGGCTTGGCAGGGCCCACCGATCATAATAATGTCAATGCCGTCTATAAGTGATATATCTTTTCAGGGGACCCAGGATTCCTGGCAACAGCCCTGCGTGTCAGTGACCAGGAGTTCTATCTGGTAAATAGGCTAAGGCAGGGCTGCCCAACCCTGTTCCTGGAGATCTAGTGTCCTGAAGGATTTCTCTTCAACCCCATTTGTGTCTAACCCGATTAAGCTTTTCATCCAGGTAATTGTTAGAATCAGGTGGAATAAATTAGAGTTGGAGAGAAAACCTACAGGACCGTAGATCTCTAGGAACAGGGATGGGTAGCCCTGGTAAGGTATGGGATATAGGAAATATGACCTGCCTCACACTCCATCTCAGTAGGGGGCGGTATATACACCTAAATTCGGCGGCCAACCGCGACTACAAACTTGAAGAACAGTATGTTTTTGCGGAAATGATGTAGCCACAATTTTCAAATCTTCCAGCGCTTTCTTCAAAGTTCCCGTGTGTTTATCATTCAGTTAAAGAAACGGTAAGGCGGCTTTGTCATTACTTAATAAATTTGTTTTAGCTGGCTATATGTTACGCGATTTTGAAACTGGGATTTGTCTCGATTTCGATGTGTATATGTTGTATAATGTCTACCACGTTGGTCGCAGACTAAGATTCACGACATTCACACGATATACAGACATTTCCCCACGATGTAAATATTTTGTATTATGTAATATGACCAGTCATAACTATCCAATATTATTTGTTCTGTGGATGTGGAGGTGTGAATGAAAGTTGGCAACCTAGCAACGTATACTTGATCCTGATAGTAAGCAAATTTACTAACTACAAAATGCATAACAGTAGTAAATGTGGTGTGATGGTCAGCTTGTTTACGTTTAATGAATGGTTAGGACTTGGACATTTCAAGGGGTGCCGTTTGAGGGATTAATTAACGGTAATTATGCAAATTACGCGAATTATTTTAATCCTAGACGATAAACATTTAAGACTGTTTTTGTAGGCTAGCCCATTACACGAAGTTCGTTTGTTCTCTACCCTCAACAGTTCGAGATACTGTTTAAGGTTAATTAATTCTAATTATACACTGTACATTAATTAATAGTTTAACATTTAATCGTATTTAAATTTACAATAGCCTTAAGGATTTCAGTTGATATTACATCTTAATTTGGCCAAGAAGCATGACCGTTTTCAATAGAAAACCCCATATTCCTGGTTTTTATTGAAGTTGGTAGCCTAAACTCTGTAGGAGGAAATTGGTGGCAACATTTCTGAACTTTCCCTGTGTTATAAGTCCATAACGACCGCTTCAAGCTTACTACACCGGAGCAGTCTGGACGTGGTTATGTGTTGATTAAATCATTTAAGCTGTAGAGTGGAAGGAATAATTATGTAAGAAATCTAGAGTTGTCCTTGGCTTTACAGGCAAGCACACCAAACTACATATTAGCAGAGGGAACCTTGGAACAACTACTTGAAAAAATTACATTTACAAATGTGAAGTAATTTAGCTGACACAAGAAGAGGTTGCTTTCAGTGAATGTTGCACAGTTTTTTTTGTTCTGAACGCAAGACTACCTAAAAATGGTTTGAGTTTCTAACATTAGTGGGCTTCGTAATTACAGGTGCTGGTCATATAATTAGAATATCATCAAAAAGTTCATTTATTTCAGTAATTCCATTCAAAAAGTGAAACTTGTATAATGTATACATTCATTCCACAAAGACTGATATATTTCAAGTGTTTATTCCTTTTAATTTTGATGATTATAACTGACAACTAATGAAAACCCCAAATTCAGTATCTCAGAAAATTAGA
>JACXGI010008073.1:8288-23880 GCA_016801175.1 Esox masquinongy
TGTTCCTATGATGCTATATGTTATTCATGTTGACTCTCGGGTTTAAACCAGGGTCATGTTCCTATGATGCTATATGTTATTCATGTTGACTCTCGGGTTTAAACCAGGGCCAAATGTGTCTGGTCCATATTAAGACATACTGTACCGGCATTAGTTGCCTCTGCTTGATACTCAGCACTCAATCCTACAAGACCTATATATATTTTATACATGATGATGAACAGTCATTGGTAGGTAGAATATGAATTAAGAAGTTGTGACTTTCTTTCCTTTCATTTCTGTCCTCCTGTTTCACCCATGTTTCAAACCCTGCCTCATAGCCATATCCTGTCTGCATGTCTCTGTGTGTCTGTCTGTGTGTGCCTGTCTGTTTGTGTGTGTGTCTGTGTGTCTGTCTGTGTATGTCTGTCTGTGTGTGCCTGTGTGTTTGTGTGCCTGTGTGTGCGTGTGTGTGTGTGTGTGTGTGTGTGTGTGTGTGTAGATCGTCCAGGCCTGCTGAATGTGAAGCCTATTGAGGAGCTACAGGAAACAGTACTTCACTCTCTTGAGCTACAGCTAAAACTCAACCACCCAGAATCCTTGCAGCTCTTCGCTAAGGTATTGCTGTGAAGACTGTAGAATACTTTACTGGCTTTCTTATTCTAGTTCCAAAAACTCTGATCACTTCTGTAACTTAAGTTACAATTCTGGCATGATTTCTGATTATAGTTGCCTGGGTATTCCCCTGTTCTCTCAAGTCAACTTCCTGTGTTTGGTCCTATAAATCTTTGTGATGTGTTGTCTTCAAATCGTTATCATGTTTTTCTAAGGATACATTGGCTGTGTCTAAAGTCTCCTAACAAAGGAAACATTGCACTTTGTATTGTGCAGGTTCTGCAGAAGATGACCGATCTGAGACAGATTGTAACAGACCATGTCCACTTGATCCAGCTGCTGAAGAAGACTGAGGTGGATCTGTGTCTTCATCCCCTGATGCAGGAAATCATGAAGGACCTGTATTAGTTGGCCCCCTGAATGTATTCCCTACACAGAGAACTACTTGCCCTGTATAGGAGACCTTTTATGAAAACTCTAGTGTTAGGGATAGCTAAATCTATATCCAGTCTGAGCCCACCCTACATTACAGAGACTGCTGTTTTTTTTTGGTGCCACTGTGGAGCCTTGTAATAGTAGTGGAAGTGGCAGTAATGGTATTAGTAGTGATAATAATAGTTGTAGTAGTACTAAAAGTAGTAGTTGTTTTAGAAGTAGTATTAGTAGTCATAGTAGTAGTATTAGGATCTTGTTAAGATGTTCACCTTGTGGTAATTGTTCCACTGGGTGCTGTTGGAAAGGAAAGGGGAAAAAAACTCCACTGTGAATATTCTGAGCCTTACACCATCTGACGCGAGACAATGAGCCATATATTCTCTCTGCATCATCACACACAGTATTATTATATGTATGTCATATGTGATTGAATGTGTTTATTACAGTGTTCATATACAACCACTGTCATACATACCAGATTCCTGATCAGGACACCAGATTCAAGATCAGAGAACCAGTTTCCTGATCAGAGAACCTGTGTTTCATTGTGCTGTATGTTTTATAGTGCTATATGTAGTGCTGTATGTTTCATAGTGCTGTATGTTTCATTTTACTCTATGTAGTGCTTTATGTTTCATAGTGCTTTATGTTGCATAGTGCTGTATGTTTCATAGAGCTCTGTGTTGCATAGTGCTCTGTGTTTCATAGTGCTTTATGTTTCATAATGCTGTATGTTTCAGAGTGCTGTATGTTTCATTTTACTCTATGTAGTGCTTTATGTTTCATAGTGCTTTGTGTTGCATAGTGCTGTATGTTTCATAGAGCTCTGTGTTGCATAGTGCTCTGTGTTTCATAGTGCTTTATGTTTCATAGTGCTGTATGTTTCATTTTACTCTATGTAGTGCTTTATGTTTCATAGTGCTGTATGTTTCATAGTGCTCTGTGTTTCATAGTGCTGTATGTTTCATAGTATTCTGTTTTGCATAGTGCTGTATGTTTCATAGTGCTGTATGTTTCATAGAGCTCTGTGTTGCATAGTGCTGTATGTTTCATAATGCTTTATGTTTCATAGTGCTGTATGTTTCATTTTACTCTATGTAGTGCTTTATGTTGCATAGTGCTGTATGTTTCATAGTGCTCTGTGTTGCATAGTGCTGTATGTTTCATAGTGCACCTAGATATATTTTGCGCACTTACATTTTTCTAAGCATGCGCACAAATTCTCTTCGCAAAAGAGGTTATTGTTGATCCTAATCTCCCAGTCATACGGGAGGTTAACTCTTTACTCACCTGCAACTAAGCAGTTGAAATTCATAAGGGTTTCTATAGTATGAGAGTCCAGCATATTCAACCCCGTTTCCAAAAACGTTATGGGACGCTGTGTAAAATGCAAATAAAAACAGAATGCAATGATGTGCAAATCATTAATCGCTGTATTTAATTGAAAATAGTGCAAAGACAAAATATGAAATGTTGAAACTGAGCAATTTTATTGTTTTTGGAAAAATACATGCCCATTTTGAATTTGATGCCAGCAACACGTTTCAATGAAGTTGGGACAGAGGCATGTATACCACTGTGTTGCATCAACTCTTTTTTTAACAATGTTCTGTAAGCTTTTGAGAACTGAGGAGACCAATTGCAGTAGTTTTGCACTCTTCTGACAGACCCATCCTCTCTGGAATGATCTTTTAATACCCAATCATTTTACTGACCTGTTGCCAATTGACCTAATTAGTTGTGTGATATTCCACCAGGTTTAGTTTTTTAGTATTACACAACTGTGTTGCTGGCATCAAATTCAAAATGGGCATACATTTTTCAAGAAACAATAAAATGTCTCAGTTTCAACATTTGATATGATGTCTTTGTACTATTTCTATTGAAAATATGGTTTAAATTATTTGCACATCATTGCACTCTGTTTTTATTTACATTTTACGCAGCGTCCCAACTTTTTTTGTTTTTGGGGTTGGATAAT
Organism: Esox masquinongy; assembly: GCA_016801175.1. Taxonomy (NCBI): domain Eukaryota; kingdom Metazoa; phylum Chordata; class Actinopteri; order Esociformes; family Esocidae; genus Esox; species Esox masquinongy. The sequence goes on from JACXGI010008073.1 coordinate 11,299, forward strand.
ATAGTGTGTTTCCTGATATTTTGAGTAATTTGTCAGCTGTATTTTTCTATTTATATGATCAATGTGGGAAATTAATAGCATATAAATAAATATTTTTGTACATATGTAGCTAGATGAACATCAAATTTCAGAGTATAACAGCTTATTTTAAAATGCTGTGCTTATCTCAAATAAGTTTTTTTCAGATTTTATTTTCATGTATTTGCTACTACTTATTATTGTTGTAAGAGTTTAAATGGACTACTTTTGACATTTGAAAAGATTACACTCTTGAACCCTATCAATATATGTAAATAAATATTTTGTATTTGGTACACCTTTTTTCCAAATCATTTTATACTAGTAAAAATTAGAAGGTGGGATTTGACTGTTACACCTGGGTAACTCCAATGTCACATACAAAGGACATTTTTAAGTACCTTTCAAACAGCATTTTCAGCAGTAAAATGAAACAAATAACACATGGAAAGCCACATGTTAATTTGTTTTTTAAACATTTTTATTTATATATATATATAACACATAATACCTGTATTTTTATTTGTAGTTGGCAGCTTTTTGGACATTAAAAAATCAAAGCATTAGAATGCTTCCACTTGGCATTTTGGCTTAATAATGTGATTTAGGTGTCATCAGATAATAGAATATTTTCATAGAATATTATCTTCATGCAGTCCGTCTTTCTTTTGGACTTCATGGCATGGTTTTTGATCTGACATGCACTTTGAAGTGTGGGATCTTATATAGACAGACGTGTGCCTTCTATATCCTGTAGATATAATACATAATAACCATTTCATTACCATGGTGTGATTGCATTTTAGAACCTTGCTCCCCCAAGACAAATGGTTTGGACCACTTTTCTCTTGCCTACAAATTGATCTAAACAGTTCAATACTGTTCAATCCATATTACAAGCGCTTATTCCTCTAAAATATCAAACCTGTTAGATCATGTTAATAAGCAGGGAAGGTGTGTGTTGGCAGTCTTTTGTTAAGTAAATATTTTTAATCTAATTTACAGTATATATCTAAAACAGCGCTTATTGTTCACAAGACTTTATTTATTTATAGCTAATGTTAGCAAGTCAGTGATCTATTTCTAATGTTAGCATGTTAGCAGTCAATTTCTAATGTTAATACATTGTTAACTAGTCAGTAGTATATTTCCAATGTTAGCATGTTAGGTAATCAATGGTCTATTTCTTGCTATCAACTGCACGTAATTATCGGTCCCACCAATTTATGACTATGAAACATTTAGCATTGGATTTCACACATGGGACCTAAACACAAAATTGAAACCAACATTTCAAACATTTCCTAACCCTAAACCAAATTTCCAGACTAGCACCGGAATCACACCAAATGGGTGTAGAAATGCACATTGATGTCTTTTACACCAAATGAACATCACCAATATAGGGTATTTTTACACCAGGCGCCATTATCCCTGTATTTAATATGTATGCCAAACCAAATTTTGAACAGACAAATATGATGTCTGAAGAAAATTATTTTGCTAGCATCCATGATGGTTTCCTGAAAATAGACCTTGGTCTCTGCTTGATTTTCCTGTTTAAATAAAGGTTAAATAAAATAAAAAGCAAAAATACTAAGTTATCATGCTAAGAATTAACCCAGAACCACTTCCTAACAGATTTTAGGGCTATGTTTGTGCAGCCTAAAGACACAAAGCTATTTTACCCCCATGATGTAATCAGCTGTCTTTCCAGAACACACCCTGTTGTGTTGCAACATTACTGAACTCTGCTGAACTACTCACAAGATAAACATCTGATAGCTTTCACAAGGACATCCAACTGAACACCAACCATTCAGGTTTTCCACAATCATTTCTAAATTTAGTACCCATATTTAAAGTGATTAGTTAAATACTTTTTATTTACTATTTATTTAAGTTAGTCTCATGAAGATAAACACATACCTGGCAGAATTGAGCCAAAATGTACAGTATATACATCGATCAGCCATAACATTATGACCACTGACAGGTGAAGTGAATAAAAATGATAATCTCGTTATCATGGCACCTGTCAGTGGGTGGGATAAATTAGGCAGCAAGTGAACACTGTCCTCAAAGTTGATGTGTTAGAAGCAGGAAAAATGGGCAAGCGTTAGGATCTAAGCAACTTTGACAAGGGCCAAATTGTGATGGCTAGACGACTGGGTCAGAGCATCTCCAAAACTGCAGCCCTTGTGGGGTGTTCCCAGCCTGCAGTGGTCAGTACCTATCAAAAGTGGTCCAAGGAAGGAAAAGCGGTGAACCAGCGACAGGGTCATGGGCGGCCAAGACTCACTGATGCACGTGGGGAGCAAAGGCTGGCCCGTGTGGTCCGATCCAACAGACGAGCTACTGTAGCTCAAATTGCTGAAAACGTTAATGCTGGTACTGATAGAAAGGTGTCAGAACACACAGTGCATTGCAGTTTGTTGCGTATAGGGCTGCATAGCTGCAGACCAGTCAGGGTGCCCAAGCTGACCCCTGTCCACTGCTGAAACCACCTACAATGGGCACGTGAGCATCAGAACTGGATCACATTTCCTTTTACATCACGTGGATGGCCGGGTGCGTGTGTCGCTTACCTGGAGAACACATGGCACCAGGATGCACTATGGGAAAAAAGCAAGCCGACAGAGGCAGTGTGATGCTTTGGGCAATGTTCTGCTGGGAAACCTTGGGTCCTGCCATTCATGTGGATGTTACTTTGACACGTACCACCTACCTGAGCATTGTTGCAGACCATGTGTACCCTTTCATGGCAACGATATTCCCTGATGGCATTGGCCTCTTTCAGCAGGATAATGCGCCTTGCCACAAAGCAAAAATGGTTCAGGAATGGTTTGAGGAACACAACAACGAGTTCAAGGTGTTGACTTGGCCAAATTCCCCAGATCTCAATCCAACTGAGTATCTGTGGGATGTGCTGGACAAACTGGTCCGATCCATAGAGGCCCCACCTCGCAACTTACAACACTTAAAGGATCTGCTACTAACGTCTTGGTGCCAGATACCATAGCACACCTTCAGAAGTCTAGTGGAGTCCATGCCTCGACGGGTCAGGGCTGTTTTGGCAGCAAAAGGGGGACCTACACAATATTAGGCAGTTGGTCATTATGTTATGGCTGATTGGTGTAGTATGTGATACTATATACTGTGATACTGGGATGAAATTATTTTGATAATTATACCAATGCTATGTGACATTTCAGCCAATGATACATGACCCTCAGCTAACCGTAACCTAGCTTTAGATTATCCTAAAATTGGTTTATTTTATAGGAATAAATCATGTCTGTCACTTAAGAACTAAAAATGTATTGTGTAATCAACTTTTATGTTGCTACTAGATTATAGTAATTTACTATACATGCATATACTACATGCCTCAGCTTCTGTACTCAAATCTCTGGAAGCACTATATAATCAGTATATGAGTATGTACAGAGAAAACTAGTTGAAAGAACAGCAGTTACCAAACACATACTCTGCTAGACAGTGCTAGAGATACATTTGTGCTCAGAAGTTTGCATACCCTTGGAGAATTGGTAATATATGTAGCATTTGTAAAGAAAACATGAGTGAGCAGGCATTTCTTATATTTCTTATGGGATTCACATTCAACTGTAGGTTATAACAGAATGGCACAATCATAAAACAAAACATGGAAACAAAGAAAAAAAATTAACTGACCCCTGTTCAAAAGTCTGCATACCCTTAGTTCTTAATACTGTGTATTGTCCGCTTTAGCATCAATGACAGCATGCAGTTTTTTATAATAGTTGTCTATGAGGGCCCGAATTCTTACAGTGGTATAACTGCCCATTCATCTTGGCAGAATGCCTCCAGGTCATGCAAAGTCTTGGGTCATCTTGCATGAACCGTACGTTTGAGATCTCCCCAGTGTCAAGGTGTTGACCAGGCTTTTTTGTGGCATTGGCAGAGTAAAGGCTTCTTTCTGGCATCTGGTACATGAAGCTCATTTTTGTTCAAGTATCGTCGTATTGTGCTCCTTGAAACAACCACACCGTCTTTTTCCAGTGCAGCCTGTATTTCTCCTGAGGTTACCTGTGGGTTTTTCTTTGTATCCCGAACAATTCTTCTGGCAGTTTTGGCTGAAATCTTTCTTGGTCTACCTGACCTTGGCTTGGTATCAAGAGATCCCCAAATTTTCCACTTCTTAATAAATGATTGAACAGTACTGACTGGCATTTCCAAGGCTTTGGATATCTTTTTATATCCTTTTCCATCTTTATAAAGTTCCATTACCTTGTTACGCAGGTCTTTTGACCGTTCTTTTCTGCTCCCCATGGCTCAGTATCTAGCCTGCTCAGTGCATCCATGTAAGAGCTAACAAACTCATTGACTATTTATACACAGACACTAATTGAAATTTAAAAAGCCACAGGTGTGGGAAATTCAACTTTAATTGCCATTTTCAAGGTGTGTGTCACCTTGTGTGTTTGTAACAAGGCCAAACATTCAAGGGTATGTAAACTTTTGATCAGGGCCATTTGGGTGATTTCTGTTATCATTATGATTTAAAATGGAGCCAAACAACTATGTGATAATAAATGGCTTCATATGATCACTATCCTTAAATAAAAGACAGATAAAAGAAAGATCAGTCATATTTTCAAAATCAATGCCAAAATTTCACAATTTCTGCCAGGGTATGTAAACTTATGAGCAAAACTGTACCACAGGTCTGTTCAGAACGGGGTAAAACTGCTTTTGAATATTTTGCACCACACTCAGGGAATGACATTCAGAGTAATCATAAGTTGAAATAACTATTTTAGTTAGTTTAGTCCTGATAAATTATCTTTTTATTGTCTGTTGTATTTTCTTTTTTAATGTATGTCTTATATCCATTTGTATGTGTTTTCATTGTTGTACTACAAGGCTCAGCTCAGCCTGGGAATGTTGAGGGTTAATCTAACAACGCTGAAGTGGGCTCATCTGTTATGGTGAATGAGGGGATTTCTACTTCAGCCTCAGCTGGTAAATCCCGAATAGAGCTGGCAAAGACCCATGTAGAGACCCAGCCCACCGTGAGATCGGAACCCAAGCATCTCTCCATCAAATGGGCTCGAAGTTGAGAAGGCTATTTGGCACTAACAATATAGTTGGCAGGTGGGTATTCTGGAACCTGATGCTGTTTGTATTGATCATTAAATGTGTTATTTACAGTGAGTCTTGTCAGCATATCCTTACTTTGTTAGTATCCAGTCTCAACTGACTTACTCCTGCCAAGATTCTCCAGTCTATCTGCCAAATTATTTTCAAAAGCATATCTTTCCTTCTCTGAAAGCCCCTTGACCAAAGGAACATATCCAAAGATAGCACACTAGATGAGGAAGTCTTGTTTTTGCTGTAATAATGTTCATGTTTGTATCCACAAAATACCAACTTCTCTCTGTCTTCTGTGCTGGGAATTCCTCTTCAGGGAGAAGTCTGCTTCTGTGTTGGGATGAGACTCACCTATCCCATAGAGAAATAAAGAAAGGGAACACAAACCTAGACAGAACCTTGAGAGAATTCCATGTGGCGCAGTGGTCTAAAGTGCTTGTTTGTAGTGCCAAGCTGTACACCACGGTCTAGGTTCAAGCCTTGACAGTGTTGATGGTCGAAATGTGGCTGGGAGCTAAACGGGATGTGGAGCAGTCATCAGCAAGGACTTCCTCATCACATTGTAGAGATTCCTTCAGGCAGGTTAGGCACCTACAAGCTAACTGCGATTGTCATGTGAATGAGCGTGACCTCACATGCGCTGATTTAACTGACTTCCATGTTGGAAAATTCAAGTTGGAAAACTGTGGAGGGGAGAAAAGAAGCATTTCTATTTGGGTAAAAAACATATACCTGTAAACACTTGAGAGACTGAATTCAAGGATTGCATATTTTTAAATGGGATTTTACCTTTACATTTAAATTGCATTTCAGTCTGGGTCTTCCACAGTGGATTGATCCAGCCCTTAGAGGTCATTTCAATTTGTTCTCATATGGACTTGTATAATTCAGTCAGTTACACTAGGATCAATTACCCTACAATGATGCTCCACTGAAGAACAAATCTAATTCTGTCATCCACCCTCTGACATTCACCATTGTTGCCTCATGTGACTTTATAGACCATAGTCAATCTTGCATTGCTCACAGAAAGAGTGGGAGGCTTGCTGTCATCAGATCTTTCCATGTTTAAATTTCACAGTACATTTAAAATGAGTATTGTGGGGGTGTGACAAGTTCAACGACACCTGCTGAGAACTTCTCCTAGACTCCTTCCCTTTACAAAGGCTTCCACTGGTTGGTGTTTTGTGTCTGACAGCCAGCCAGGTGGGACTGATTATTAATCAGTGAGACAGGACACATTTCATAACTTTAAGATTAACCACTGATAAGATTAAACCATTTATTTTCTTCATTTTTTGATTAAAAGCCAATGTATACAGTATTTTTCCAGATATTTTAAATACAGATTGTTGCCATTTCAGACACTAAATTAAGTTCAGAGCTAAAAAAAGTATTGTAAAGTACAAGTTAGACTTACAGAGAACAACTTAGACAATCAAAGTAAAGATTCATTAAAATGGTTCACTCTTTGTTATTACACTATGAAAACTCTTTCCTGAGACAAGAATCCTGCAAAGAGATAATGAAAAGGATCAGGCCTCTCGGTAAGTCTTTGGTTGTTTTAGAATGTATTCCTTCTTGGCAACATATTGTGAAACCAGTCCCAGAAGGCTACCCACCCACCTAAAGCTCTCAGAAGTTGAACTCTCGTTCTAGAACTCTCAACATAAATAATACTAGTCATATTAAAAGTATTACATGTGTAAAGTGACTTTCATTATACAGAATACTGTTATTATAATGATCAGTGTAAACCCATCTAGATTGCATAAATGAGTACTGGAATTGCATTTGAATTCAGAAGATTTAGCATTGGAATTGTCACAACATTTTTTATATTTAATATTTTAATAAATGATGCATCTAGGAGTAATAATACTCTGTATATATGATGAAAACTAATTTGTAAAGAGTATGAATTATACTAAGAGTATAATACTCATAATGAAGTAAGACTAATACTCTGTATGTATTGTCAATAATACTATGCATCTAGGAGTAATAATACTCTGTATCTAGGATGAATCTTTATATATCATTAATTATACTCTGTATATATGATGAATTATACTTTGTATATATGATTAATAATACTCTATATACGATGAATTATACTCTGCATATATGATTAATAACCCTCTGTATATATGATTAATAATACTCTATATATATTATTAATGATACTCAGTATATAAGATGAATAATACTGTGTATCTAGGATGAATACATCTCTGTACGTAGTACAAAAAATGCTCTGTAAGTAGGATGAATAATACTCTGTATCTATAATAAATTTTATTTTGTACACTACCTTTCAAAAGTTTAGGGTCACTTTGAAATTTCCTTGTTTTCAAAAGAGAAGCTAATTTTCTGTCCATTAAAATAACATAAAATTTATTAGAAACACAGTGTATACATTGTTAATGTAGTAAATTACTAATGTAGCTGGAAATTACTGATTTGCAAAGGAATATCTACATAGACGTACAGAGGCCCATTATGAGAAACCATCAGTCCTGTGTTCCAATGGCATCTTGTGTTTGCTAATCCAAGTTTATAATTTAAAAAGGTTAATTGATCATTAGAAAACTTTTTGCAAGTATGTTAGCACAGCTGAAAACTGTTGTGCTGATTAAAGAAGCAATAAAAGTGGCCTTAGACTATTTGAGTATCTGGAGCTAACCTTAACCAGAATAGAAGGAGGAGTGGGAGGCCCCGGTGCACAAATAAGCAAGGGGACAAATACATTAGAGTGCCTAGTTTGAGAAGGAGACACCTCACAGGTCCTCAACTGGCAGCTTCAATAAATAGTAAGCGCCAAACACCAGTCTCAACGTCAACAGTGAAGAGGCAAATCTGGGATGCTGACCTTCTAGGCAGAGTTGCAAAGAAAAAGCCATAAAGACTGGCCAATAAAAAGAAATGATTAAGACGGGCAAAAGAACACAGACACTGTACAGAGGAATATTGGAAAAAACTAAAAGTTTCATACAGTATTATTCATAGTTATATATAAACAAAGACTTAATGACCAGATAAACAGCTTTAAGCTGTTTTTTCAGGTGTGCTCAAACATTTGACTGGTTATACACTGAACAGCCATAACATTATGACCACTGATAGGTGAAGTAAATAACACTGATAATCTTTTTTTCATGGCACCTATCAGTGGGTGGGATATATTAGGCAGCAAGTAAACATTCCGTCCTCAAAGTTGATCTGAGGATCTCAGCGACTTTGACAAGGGCCAAATTATGATGGCTAGACAACTGGGTCAGAGCATTTCCAAAACTGCAGCCCTTGTGTGGTGTTCCAGGTCTGCAGTGGTCAGTAGCTATCAAAAGTGTTCCATGGAAGGAAAAGTGGTGAACCGACGATAGGGTCATGGGCAGCCAAGGCTCACGTGGGGAGTGAAGGCTGGCCCGTGTGGTCCGATCCAACAGATGAGCTACTGTATCTCAAATTGCTGAAATAGTTAATGCTGGTACTGATAGAAAGGTGTCAGAACACAGTGCATCACAGTTTGTTGCGTATAGGGCTGCGTAGCTGCAGACCAGTTAGGGTGTCCATGCTGACCCCTGTGCACTGCTGAAAGCACCTACAATGGGCACGTGAGCATCAGACCTGGACCACGGAGCAATGGCAGAAAGTGGCCTGGTCTGATAAATCACGTTTCCTTTTACATCACATGGATGTGCATATGCGTCACTTACCTGGAGAACACATGGCACCAGGATGCACTATGGGAAGAAGGCAAGCCAGCAGAGGCAGTGTGATGCTTTGGGCATTGTTCTTCTGGGAAACCTTGGGTCCTGCCATTCATGTGGATTTTACTTTGACACGTATCACCTACCTAAGCATTGTTGCAGACCATGTGCACCCTTTCATGGCAATGGTATTCCTTGATGGCATTGGCCTCTTTCAGCAGGATAATGCGCCCTGCCACAAAGCAAAAATGGTTCAGGAATGGTTTGAGGAACACAACAACGAGTTCAAGGTGTTGACTTGGCCTGATCTCAATCCAATCGAGCATCTGTGGGATGTGCTGGACAAACTGGTCCGATCCATGGAGGCCCCACCTCGCAACTTACAGGACTTAAAGGATCTGCTGCTGTTTTGGTGGCAAAAGGGGGACCTACACAATATTAGGCAGGTGGTCATAATGTTATGGCTGATCGATGTATATACTATATACATACTGTACACATGTGCATATCTCCATCTATTCTAATTCAGTTGGACATGTGGTTGTATTGACAGTGAAGAAACTTTGTTGTGACTAAACCTCAACATGACCACTATAAGTGGGGCCAGAGGAAATGCATCTTGACCTCTGTCCCAGTGGTCTCTATGGTGGCTCCACCAGCACAAGACCATGATGTAGTCTTAGATATTATTATGATGCGTCAAACACTGGTGGTTAGTGTGGTTATGGTTCATGTTAGGTCAGGATTAGGGTAATTTAATTTAGGGTTAAATTAGGTTAGGTTGGTTTAAATGATGTTGGGTTTAGTTTAGGGTTAGGTTTGGGTGGTTATGTCACTGGTGCTGGTTTGGAAGGAAAGGAATCTAGGGAAGTGCCAACCATTTCTCTGCTTATTCACTGGCGTACCTGAGACCCCTTCAGCCCTCACACAATGGGGAGGCCCACAAGATATGTATTTCACTTTTTGACATAGTTGTAGTTTCTCTGCTTTTAGAAAAAAAACTTTGATTTGCAGGGTCTTTTCGTGGTTCTTTTAAAGCATTTTGACCGAAAGGCCGTTTGGAAGGCACGTGATGAGACGTTTCTTTTAGGTGAACCGAACCTGTTCACACAAACAAAATACTTGAGATGCCCATCACCACAAAGTAGTAAATGATACACTAGCTTCCTAGTCCCCAACATAAGTTAGCAAACATCCCCCACTACTGGTGTTACTTATATATTACATTAAATGTAGTTCGGAACTACTAGATTAACGAGCCAGTGTAACCCGCCGGAAGAAATTTGAGTAACACCAATTAAACAGCGTGTGTTTGAGCGGATTCTATAAACATTGCCACCAGCTTCGGTGACTGTTTGAAGACAAGAGAAGGCAAGTAGCATCTAAGTTGTCGGATGCGATCATACCTGTTATCGCAATGACTGAAGCGTTGTTCCAGGCGCCCAAGCGGCGGGCCAGAGTGTATGAGGTGTATGACGCCCCGTTTCCCGTACCGCTGACTGCGGAGGATGGGAGGCTGCAGCGCACCCTTATCTACAGAGCAGAGATAGTCAACCAGCACGTCGTTGTCAGGGACCCTGAACACGTCCAAGCACTCTACAACAAGGTTTGTAGAAATATCGGTTGATAAAACAAACCCCTGTTCAGTTACATATAATCAGATATCCACTGTTGAGTGGAGCCTACTAGCACAGAACAATGACCCAGCTTGCTCACTGTCCGCATGTATACAAGTATAAAGCGTTACTCGTCGTTACCAAATATACTGGTGAAGAGGAAACCCGGGAGCATGCAGTGAGAGAACATGGACCTGCATTGAACTGGGCTTGCATCGAACTGGGCCAAAAATCTGCAACTTTTTCTAATCAATTAAAAGTATAATATTATGTCTATTTAATCTCAAATTTGTTTTCTACAGGGCTGTACAGTGCAACACATCTACTCGCGTGTGCATTTAAAAATAGATGTGCGCGATAAACCTTTCGCACATGATTACGGAATTGTAAATAAGATTTAAAAAATCACATTACCAATCCACACCAGTATCAGAGACTGCAAGCTTCCAACTACTGTCTAATCAACGCGTCATTGAAACTATCGTACCCATGTCTAGCCACTACTGGCTAAATATCAAAATCTAACATGATAGCTGGTAAATTGATTGTCAGCATGTTGCTTATGCTTTCCTTGTATATTGTTTGATAATCATCTGCTAAGAGTTTCCACAATGCAGCAGTTATACAATACCTGCTACCCCTGAAACAGTTAGAGCACAATTTAGATCTCTGTTGTATAAATAGCAGCAGCAGGCTACACAGTCCTCTTTAGCTGGTAGCCGTGAAAGGGCCGGATTCGCAATGAATGGACAATTACGAACAAATAAATGTTTTTCCAGACCTACATTTTATTCTGATATTATTGAATCATTGAAAGGGTGTTCCGTTTCATGTAAATCTAACAGATTGCATGGGTTTCTCTTTAGAGTAGTTTATTAATCTTTATTTGACCAGGTAGATTGATTGATAATGTAGTGCTGTACTTTTTCTGGTACAATAAAACCTGGGGAAAAGTTGCAGAGGAGATAAGAATACCTAATTGAAAGCCATAAAAGAGTGTAATTTGTTGCATTTTGTAAAGTACAGTGGACATATAAAGTCTACACACCCCTGTTAAAATGCCAGGTTCTTGTGATGTAAAAGAATGAGACAAAGAAATCATGTCAGAACTTTTTCCACCTTTAATGTGACCTATAACGTGAACAATTCAATTGAAAAACAAACTGAAATCTTTGAGGGGGAAAAATAAAAAACTCACAATAACCTAGTTGCATAAGTGTGCACACCCTTAAACTAATACTTTGTTGAAGCACCTTTTGATTTTATTACAGCATTCAGTCCTTTTGGGTAGGAGTCTATTAGCATGGCACATCTTGACGTGGCAATATTTGCCCACTCTTTGCAAAAGCGCTCCAAATCTGTCAGATTGCGAGGACATCTCCTGTGCACAGCCCTCTTCACATCACCCCACAGATGTTCAATTGGATTCAGGTCTGAGCTCTGGCTGGGCCATTCCAAATTGTTAATCTTCTTCTGGTGACGCCATGCTTTTGTGGATTTGGATGTGTGCTTTGGGTCGTTGTCGTGCTGAAAGGTGAACGTCCTCTTCATCTTCAGCTTTCTAACGGACGCCTGAAGGTTTTGTGTCAAAATTGCCTGGTATTTGGAACTGTACATAATTCCCTCCACCTTGACTAAGGCCCCGTTTCCAGCTGAAGAAAAACAGCCCCAAAGCATGATGCTGCCACCACCATGCTTCACTGTGGGTATGGTGTTCTTTGGGTGATGTGCAGTTTTGTTTTTGCGCCAAACATACCTTTTGGAATTATGGCCAAAAAGTTCAACCTTGGTTTCATCAGACCATAACACATTTTCCCACATGCTTTTGGGAGACTTGATGTTTGTTTTTGCAAACTTCAGCCGGGCTTGGATGTTTTTCTATGTAAGAAAAGGCTTCCGTCTTTCCACCTTACCCTATAGCCCATTCATATGAAGAATACGGGAGATTGTTGTCACATGTAGCACACAGCCAGTACTTGCCAGAAATTCCTGCAGTTCCTTAAATGTTGCTGTAGGCCTCTTGGAAGCCTCCCTGACCAGTTTTCTTCTCGTCTTGTCAACAATTTTGGAGGGACGTCCAGTTCTTGGTAATTTCTCTTTTT
>JACXGI010008073.1:23980-34977 GCA_016801175.1 Esox masquinongy
TCACTGTGTTCCATGGTATATCTAATGCTTTGGAAATTCTTTTGTACCCTTCTCCTGACTGATATCTTTCAACAATGAGATCCCTCTGATGCTTTGGAAGCTCTCTGCGGACCATGGCTTTTGCTCTGAGATGCAACTAAGAAAATGTCAGGAAAATCCTACTAGAACAGCTGAACTTTATTTGTGATTAATCAGAGTTCTGTAAATGATGGCAGGTGTGTAATGACTTCTATTTAACATGAGTTTGAATGTGATTGGTTAATTCTGAACACAGCCACATCCCCAGTTATAAGAGGGTATGCACACTTATGCAACCAGGTTATTGTAAGGTTTTTATTTTTCATTTTTCCCCTTCAAAGATTTCAGTTTGTTTTTCAATTGAATTGTTCACATTATAGATCACATTAAAAGTGGAAAAAGTTCTGACATGGTTTATCTTTGTCTCATTCTTTTACATCACAAAAACCTGGCATTTTCACAAGGGTGTGTAGACTTTTTAGATCCACTGTAGGTCTTATTTGTGAAAAGGTTGGAGATCCTTGCAAAGATATTTTTATAAGGTCTGTTTACAGCTCTCTGTTATTATCCATATTGCTGTGGTTATTTATCAGCACTAGAGACCATTAAAACTGCAACATAACAATTTATTTCTGTTCCTTAATGTATTTCTTTGTGCCTAGATTATTCAATTTGCCATCATAGAGCCCTGTGTTCCCCAAACTATTATCTGCTACCAGGGAGTAGACTGTTTTAAAAAGTTCCCCCTTTGCCAAATATTTATTTTTAATCCAAATATACAGAGTAGACTATCCCTAACACAATATCCAAAACACGGAGGAGACGATCCCTAACACAATATCCAAATACACAGAGTAGACGATCCCTAACACAATATCCAAATACAGAGTAGACAATCCCTAACACAATATCCAAATACAGAGTTGGCGATCCCTAACATAATATCCAAATACATAGAGTAGACGATCCCTAACACAATATCCAAAACACGGAGTAGACAATCCCTAACACAATATCCAAAACACGGAGTAGACAATCCCTAACACAATATCCAAATACACAGAGTAGACGATTCCTAACACAATATCCAAAACACGGAGTAGACAGTCCCTAACACAATATCCAAATACACGGAGTAGACAATCCCTAACACATTCTTACCTTGTTTTATCTTCTCAGTAGGCATAACTACCCTCCTATCCGACACAGCACACTGGCTAGCTTTCAGTTAGGTATACATCTTTCCTGCTAGTACCATAGAGCTGCTAGTAACTTGGACTAGAACATATGTGCCAAAACTTATCTCGATATACGATTTTTAATCGATACGATATTAATGACGATAGATTTATTTATCTATGTCATCATTATTGTCTTAAAACATAGTTAAAAGGTTTTTTTTCATATACTGTTATAGTTTTTATGTATTTCTTTGGTTGAAACAAATAGACCTGAACAGGAGTAATAGTGGTGTGGTGACCCACTCAGTCAGAATGGCGCTCTATATACTGCATAGCATAGCCTACTGTTAGCATGTGGATGAAAATTAGCTAATTCAAGGGAAGATTGAATATATTTATGGAATTAATGTTACCTACAAAAAAGGATTTTGGCCACAAAATGCTACATGAAATTAGGCTGTGGAGTGCAATCTAAAGGTAGTTCAAAGTGCAGAAAACGGCGAGATAAGCAATAGGCATATAACTGGATAACTTAGTTAACTAGCTTCTCTAGTCTCTTCCATCCAATAAACTCAATGTTGTGTGTTGATATTGTCTTATGGTTCTTTAGCCGCGTTTTGCAGGTCTACCTAACTGCTTTCTCCATATGAGCACTCGCTTTTTTCTCTTTTATGAGAATGACACCCACTCTTTCGTGCATTATGTAGTTGCTGAATAATTTGTTCAGTGTTTTATAACGTGTTGATGTTGACTCTGTGTGATGTAACTGTCTAGGGTTACTTTGGTAAAGGCATCTTATCAAGAAGCAGGCCAGACCACAGTGTGTCACACCTGTGGGAGAGTGAGTATCCAGCTGTTTCTCTCTTGGCCTGTCTGTTGGAATGTTTTTTTAAACCTGTCCCATTTGAACCTTTTCTCTTTGTCTCTGTAGAGTTTGGTGAACAGGTTTTACCCGTCATCTCCCTGTCCAAGTAAGTAGCTTCTGCTAATAGAGCTGAACTGGACCAGTTCAGTAGAATGTTCTGTGGGTATTGATTTTAACACAGCAGCAGTAGTTATTGACTAGCTCTACACTCTCCCAGGCATAGATGGAAATCCTGGGGGGACTATGATTTGTCCCCCCCAAATATATCACTGTAAACATAACTATGTAATTTCAATAATAGTAATAAGATGCAATGAAAGCAGTTGTGCTGATTATAGACACTTAATAGCACGTTTTTAAGTTTCAAAAGATTGCGACCCCCCGCACTTTGCCTCACAATGGTTTGATCCACTGCCCCCCAGTCCTCAGCAGTGGTTCATCGTGCAGGTACAGTGAATGTGTGGGAATCTGACAGTCTGTGGTTCGTGGCTGACTTTCAATAAGTAGTTCAAACAAAGGATATGTTAGGCAATTCTTTACTTCTACCACTCAATACAATAAAACATATTTCTATGCCTTCATTTTCGCTGCATTGAATTACAGGTCACACTTTGTTAGCTAGCGGTTAGCTGACGTTTGCTAGCAAGCTACAGTAACATCACCAGTGTTTGCAGCTGTTTGAATTTGAGTCAATGAGAGAAGCTTGCAATGCAGTGTATGTAGATTACCTTAGCTGGGAAGGTGGCAGTGTTCGTGTCTACCATCTGGAAGGCACTCAATGCACGTAGCTAACATGGGTTAATCCAGTCAGTTTGTTTTATGTTGGGAGGGTTCACACACAATAGCTGAATATGCAGAGCTACAGTAGCGAGCAAACCGATGGCGCAAACTAAAACAGTATTACAGCACTACTTTTGGTGTCCCCCTCAAAAATTGCTCTTGAGAAAATTTCATGTAATTGTCCCCTCTAAAGTTGATATCAGATTTTCGCCCTTGCTGCCAGGTACCAGAAGCATATGAGCTGGGCACGGGATGTTCTTCTAGCTCAGGGATTGGAGGAAGAGGTTGTCTGTCAGACCCTGAAATGGTTTTCTCAGCCAATTGATACGGATCTCAGGGAGAAGAATGGACACAACGTCTTTCCAGCCAGCCCACAAAGGAGAGAGGACACAGGGTCAGGTAAACCCCAGGACCACGGATCAGAGCAGGCACAGATCGAGGAGAGCAAGGCTACCTCAAGCCCTGGAAACCAGGAGAGTGACCCTCCTCAGGCTAAGAGACCTCGAAGGCAGGGAGATAGTCGATTTGACCCTCTGGCTAAGTTGTACTCCCAGGAGCCCCAGCTGGTGGACGAGGCAGCACTGGCTAATGTCCGGTGTTCCAGACATGATGACTGGCTAGTTGACTGTGGATGCAAGCTGGATGACAGCATACTGGAGACCCAACAGATAGACAGCCAGTCAGACCGACCAGGGACAGATCGACCGGGGACAGATGTGGAGTATGAGTATGTACTGGTGATGGAGGAGGATGAAGAAAACCATGTTATCAAGGTAACAGTGTAATTATCTGAAGGACCAATCATTTTACAGATGTTCTCCTGACATTGTGACCCCAACTAGGAACATCTCTGGTCTCATCCAATAATATGAACCCATGATGGATTGGTTGATATATTTGTACTTAGTTCTGACCTGTACATAGTACACATGATAGAAGTAATGTGTTATAAAGTTGAAGCGTGTGATGGAGGACTACCATTGGTGCTTTTCCACTGCATGGTCCTGGCTCAACTCTACTCGCTTCACCTCGACTCTACTCACTTTGGGAGCTTTTCCACTGCATGGTACCAGCTCGACTCGGCTCTACGCGCCTCGCCTTGGTTCATTTTCCATTGCAGATAGTACCCTGTACCTGCCCATAGTGACATCACAGGAAAACTGCCGTGACACCACCTCCAACGCGACACACAGGGGACACACAACAATGGAGGATATCGTGCACCTGATACCGGCGAAAAGCCGGCATTTGCCAACTAACGTAAACCCTGCAGTGAATAGAAAAATCTATTGAATGAACTACTTCAATTTTCTTTTAAATTGACAAGCTTTGAATGTAAAGTGGCAAATCAAAAGTAAACTAAATCTGGATAACATGGTCACAGACCCTGTTTGAAAAACAGTGAAAACTATAAGAATAGAATTATGGCCCTGCAGTATAAAAGATGACATAACTGCAATGATCTGTTAGATTTAAGTGTATACACCTAACATTTCAACGCCAACACATTTAAAACAACCTACATAACCCCTCCATCTCGATTAAAAGGTATAAATAATAGCCTTATTAATTGCCGGCTATAATACCACGCCGACTGACTCAAGAGTAGCCTACTGTACACAAGAGAGTGTTTATACTGGTAGTAGCGAGGAAGCATGCGTGAGCAGTAACTTTTATCTTAATACATTGCAGACTGCAAAAATGGTTAGAAAGCTTGGTAGACTGCTTCTATTTGGCTTGACATTACTACTTTGACCAGTGCAATGTATGCCAGTTAGCCTATAGAAAAACCCAGAGGATGAAAATGACAAGGTGCCTTTGTAGGCTACAAAAACAGCGCGTCTTTGTGGGTCTCACGGGGATAACGAGTTGATTTCAACGCCAGTGCTTAGGTCCAAACCGAGAGGAGTTTTGGGAAAGTACAATCGCTTAAATTACGAGTCTGGTCCTATGCACTGGCACTGAAATTAACCCATTTCAATGGAAGGACTCCTGGGACAGACCCGCAAAGACGCGCCGTTCTCGTCACATAAAACCATTCTCTGACACTGGACGGCTAACAGCAGAACAGCTTGTTTTGCTTTGCTGCACACTTTGAGTCACTCTTGTCCAATCAGAAGTCTACGGTGTTATCACGTCACCTTTTGGTATCTCCTCAGCTAGCTTGGAACCTTGACGGAGCAGGTACTAAAAAAAGTATCTGGTACCAGGTACTATCCCAACTATTGGCCAGTGGAAAAGCAGAAAAGGCGAGGCGTGTAGGGCTGAGTCGAGCTGGTACCATGCAGTGGAAAAGCTCCCAAAGCGAGTAGAGTCGAGGCTAGTAGAGTCGAGGCTAGTAGAGTCGAGGCTAGTAGAGTCGAGGCTAGTAGAGTCGAGCTGGTACCATGCAGTGGGAAAGCTCCAAAAGCGAGTAGAGTCGAGGCTAGTAGAGTCGAGGCTAGTAGAGTCGAGCTGGTACCATGCAGTGGAAAGGCTCCCAAAGCGAGTAGAGTCGAGGCTAGTAGAGTCGAGGCTAGTAGAGTCGAGCTGGTACAATGCAGTGGAAAGGCTCCCAAAGCGAGTAGAGTCGAGGCTAGTAGAGTCGAGGCTAGTAGAGTCGAGCCGGTACCATGCAGGGGAAAAGCTCCCAAAGCGAGTAGAGTCGAGGCTAGTAGAGTCGAGGCTAGTAGAGTCGAGCTGGTACCATGCAGTGGAAAAGCTCCCAAAGCGAGGAGAGTCGAGGCTAGTAGAGTCGGCTAGTAGAGTCGAGCTGGTACCATGCAGTGGAAAAGCTCCCAAAGCGAGTAGGGTCGAGGCTAGTAGGGTCGAGGCTAGTAGAGTCGAGCTGGTGCCATGCAGTGGAAAAGCTCCCAAAGCGAGTAGAGTCGAGGCTAGTAGAGTCGAGCTGGTACCATGCAGTGGAAAGGCGCCCCATGTCCCTTGGTCTTATGACAATAATAAAATGAAGTGTGATTTGGGATCAGGTTTCTGACAGATGGGTTTGATGTGTGTCCCAGCCGGCCAGATCAGAACCTGGGACCAAGGTGACGGGCAGGAAGGTGTGTCGAGTGAACCCCTTCAGACTGCTGGAGTATCTACAGCTGACTCTTGAGGAGGTGGGACAGCTCTCTACTCTGTTGTCTTGTTCTTCTCTGTTGTGTGTCTGCTTTTTTGTTCTATTCTATGTTCTCTGTTTTTTCTTTTCTCACTCTCTCTTTGCTGTTTAGAATTGTCATTTAGCAGACGCTCTCAGCCAGAGTGACTTTCAGTTTGTTCCTACACCAATCAGCCATAACATTATGACCACCTGCCTAATATTATGTAGGTCCCCCTTTTGCCGCCAAAACAACCCTGACCCTTTGGGGCATGGACTCCACTAGACCTCTGAAGTTGTGCTGTGGTATCTGGCACCAAGACGTTAGCAGCAGATCCTTTAAGTCCTGTAAGTTGCGAGGTGGGGCCCCCATGAATCGGTCCTGTTTGTCCAGCACATCCCACAGATGCTCGATTGGATTGAGATCTGGGGAATTTGGAGGCCAAGTCAACACCTTGAACATATTGTTGTGTTCCTTAAACCATTCCTGAACCATTTTTGCTTTGTGGCAGGGCACATTATCCTGCTGAAAGAGGCCAATGCCATCAGGGAATATCGTTGCCATGAAAGGCTGCACATGGTCTGCAACAATGCTCAGGTAGGTGGTACATGTCAAAGTAACATCCATGTGAATGGCAGGGACTCAAGGTTTCCCAGCAGAACATTGCCCAAAGCATCACACTGCCTCTGCCGGCTTGCCTCCTTCCCATAGTGCATCCTGGTGCCATGTGTTCTCCAGGTAAGCGACGCACACGCACCTGGCCAACCACGTGATATGTAAAAGGAAACGTGATTCATCAGACCAGGCCACCTTCTTCCATTGTTCCGTGGTCCAGTTCTGATGCTCAAATGGCCATTGTAGGTGCTTTCGGCAGTCAGCATGGGCACCCTGACTGGTCTGCGGCTATGCAGCCCCATACGCAACAAACTGCGAAACCTGACACCTTTCTATCAGTACCAGAATTAACTTTTTCAGCAATTTGAGCTACAGTGGCTCGTCCGTTGGATCGGACCACACGGGCCAGCATTCGCTCTCCACGTGCATCATTGAGCTTTGGCCACCCATGACCCTGTCGCCGGTTCACTGCTTTTCCTTTCTTGGACCACTTTTGAAAGGTACTGACCACTGCAGGCTGGGAACACCCCACAAGGGCTGCAGTTTTGGAGATGCTCTGACCCAGTCGTCTAGCCATCACAATTTGGCCCTTGTCAAAGTTGCTCAGATCCTTACGCTTGCCCATTTTTCCTGGTTCTAACACATCAACTTTGAGGACGGAATGTTCACTTGCTGCCTAATATATCCCACCCACTGACAAGCACCATGATAAAGAGATTATCAGTGTTATTCACTTCACCTGTCAGTGATCATAATGTTATGGCTGATTGGTGTACATTTTTTATGAAGCCAGGGGCAGGATCCAAACAAATCAGTAGTGGTAAGTACATTCTACTCAGTTAGTTATGGCCGTAAGTCAGTGTTCGAAACAAGACAATACTAGTAATAAACATGGCAAGCGTTAATTCAAGGCAACTGAGGGATTTTGGAGTTTTCTATTGAACTTGATTTTTTAGTCCTAGACTTGGTTTTTTTTTAGTCCTAGACTTGGCTTTTTTTAGTCATAGACTTGGCTTAATCCATGTCTGCGAAAAACGTCCCTTTAAGTACTATTTCAATAGGTACGGTTTTTGATGTTTTCTGAATTAGCATTCTGCTATTCTAGCCTCAAGGGGATAACAGCATTTCTGCCCATCTGTATCTTTTTTCTATTCTCTCTTTTTTGTCTTTCCTCCCCTCTCTGTCCTCTGATGTAATTTGGCTGTTATAGAGGGAACTAAACTCCTTAATGAGTGATTATCATTGATCTGATGAGGAGGAACTGTGATGGAAGCCAACTTCACATCGGACTGGTCTGCGGACACGTTGCCATGCCAACTTCCATATCTGTCCTGGATCTAGAAGCCAAAGTAATTCTTCTTCCCAAGAATATCAAGAGCACATCTGACCAATCTGCCTATTACTGGTTCCTTCAATGTAAAGGGCCCATAAGTTCATAGGAGGACACATGTACTTTCTACATACATCAGTCCATATTTTGGAAACATTAAGCCATGGATACATTTTTAAACCACTTTTCAAAACATGATGTATTGTCCAAGTAAATGCTTTGATTTCTGGTCAAACAGATGGTACAAGGAGTCTCAGACAATATCTATCATGTTGTGCAGAGTTAGAGCTTGGATGCTCTATATACTCCTCTTAGAGGTTAATTCCATTCTCTTAGAGCTTGGTTGCTCTATAAACTCCTCTTAGAGGTTAATTCCATTCTCTTAGAGCTTGGTTGCTCTATATACTCCTCTTAGAGGTTAATTCCATTCTCTTAGAGCTTCGTTGCTCTATATACTCCTCTTAGAGGTTAATTCCATTCTCTTAGAGCTTCGTTGCTCTATATACTCCTCTTAGAGGTTAATTCCATTCTCTTAGAGCTTCGTTGCTTTATGTACTCCTCTTAGAGGTTAATTCCATTCTCTTAGATCTTCGTTGCTTTATATACTCCTCTTAGAGGTTAATTCCATTCTCTTAGAGCTTGGTTGCTCTATATACTCCTCTTAGAGGTTAATTCCATTCTCTTAGAGCTTGGTTGCTCTATATACTCCTTAGAGGTTAATTCCATTCTCCTAGAGCTTGGTTGCTCTATATACTCCTCTTAGAGGTTAATTCCATTCTCTACTCCACCTAGACGTTATGTACATCGTCTCTTTGATACATTGTTGGCTTTTTAGGTGCTAGTTAGGACCCATCTAGTGGTTTCTGTTTGCTCTCAATAGCCCAGTTCATCTGTAAACTATTTTGTCTTAATTCACTTCTAGGCTTGTAGGCATGTGGTTTTTCAATGCCTTCATCATCCAGGAACTGCATACGCGCTCTGGCCACATGAGGCCGGGCATTTCCTGCACCAGCGTAAGGTCTAACGATGGGTCTGAGAATTTCATAGTGGTACCAAACAGCAGTCAGGGTACCGTTAGCTAGCACGTGGAGATCTTTGCAACATTCCAAGGATATGCCTCCCCAAACCATCACTGACCCACCA
Source organism: Esox masquinongy (assembly GCA_016801175.1). Taxonomy (NCBI): domain Eukaryota; kingdom Metazoa; phylum Chordata; class Actinopteri; order Esociformes; family Esocidae; genus Esox; species Esox masquinongy. The sequence continues at coordinate 32,990 of JACXGI010008073.1, forward strand.
CCAAACCGGTCATGCTGGATGATGTTGCAGGCAGCATAACATTCCCCACGGTGTCTCCAGTCTCTTTCACGTCTGTCACATGTACTCAGTGTGAACCTGCTCTAATCTGTAAAAAGAACGGGGCACCAATGGCGGACCTGACAATTCTGGTGTTCTCTGGCTAATGCCAATCAAGCTGCACGGTGCTGGGCTGTGAGCACAGGTCCCACTAGAGGACGTCGGACCCTCATGCCCTCCTCATGGAGTCTGTTTCTGACAGTTTGGTAGCACACCAGTAGCCAGCTGGAGGTCATTTTGTAGGGCTCTGGCAGTGCTCCTCCTGTTTCTCCTCACACAAAGGAGCAGATACTGGTCCTGCTGCTGGATTGATGCCCTTCTACGGCCCTGTCCAGCTCTACTCTTGTAACAGCCCATCTCCTGGTATCTCCTCCATGCTCTTAAGACTGTACTGGGAGACACAGCAAACCTTCTTGCCACGGCACGTATGGATGTGCCATCCTGGAGGAGCTGGGCTACCTGTGCAACCTGAATGGGCTGCAGGTACCGCCTCATGCTACCAGTAGTGACAATGACACTAGCAAACACAAAACTACAGAAAAATCAGTCAGGAAGGATAAGGAGAGAGCAATTGTCTGTGGCCACCACCTGCAAAACCATCCATTTTTGGGGGTTGTCTTGCTGTTGCCTCTCCAGTGCACCTGTTGTCACTTGCATTTGCACCAAAACAGGTGACATTGATTCACAATCGCTTATGCTTCCTAACTGGACAGGTTGATATCCCAGAAGTTTATCTGAGTTGGTGTTATACTGTGATGATTACATGTTCCCTTAATTTTTTTGATCAGTGTATGTTAAGTTCTGAGTTTTCTGATGTTTTTTGTAGATAATTCTCTGCCATCATAGCCTCAGAGGGAAGCGGTTGTACAATTAAGATGTCAGGACAGAGAAGAGTTTTGACTGCATGGATCTGGGACTGCCCAGAAGGGGCAGGACGTCCAAGAGCCCAGAATAGTCTGAACTAATAGCCTGGGTGGGGATGTAGGGTTTGAGCATTGCCTTAAGGTAGGGATAAGGGTCCTCTCTTGTTTCTCTGTAGGCAAGCACCAAGGGGTTGGCCTTGCTAGCTGCCTCCAGAAGGTTACAGGACTTCCCTGTGCATTTTCTCCCTGGTCCTAATCCTCTACTGGCCGCACATCCTGCGAAAGCGAGACGCTGACGCAACAGGGACATCACAGTACTTTAAAGTTGCTTAATTGAAGGGACGAGGAAATCCAGTGAATTACTCAGCATTTGGCCGAGTCAGCTGGCACCAAAGTACATGCTTTTACTGTGAGAAGTCTTGTAAGAATTGGCCTTGTAGGACATTTTGCAGTTAAGAAACCATTTTGTGGAAAGGCTACAAGCAGAAGAGATTGAAAGAATGTTTTCTGTTTTTCCAAGAATAATCTTTTAAATATTTTTTTCTTCTTTCAGGCATTCTTCTTGGTCTATGCATTGGGGTGCCTTTCTGTATACTACAATGAGGTGGGAAGCTACAATCTTATCCATGTACTATCATTCTGAACTTATGTTATTGCTGTTATTATCCTGCTTATTGTGACTTTCTGTTTAGGAGCCGTTGTCAGTGATTCAGTTATGGGAGATGTTCCGGTCAATCCAGCCCCACTTTGATACCTCATACATTGCCTACCATTTCTTCCGCAGCCGAGGGTGGGTACCCAAGCCTGGGGTGAAGTACGGGACGGACCTTCGTGAGTTACTAATGACTTAATCGATTGAATGGATCACAGTAAATCTGGCTTCAGTATTGATTAGCTCAGTGCTACAGCACACCAGCGTTCAGCATTGATTAGCTCAGTGCTACAGTAGACCAGCCTTCAGCATTGATTAGCTCAACGCTACAGTAGACCAGCCTTCAGCATTGATTAGCTCAACGCTACAGTAGACCAGCCTTCAGCATTGATTAGCTCAACGCTACAGTAGACCAG
>JACXGI010008074.1:0-29402 GCA_016801175.1 Esox masquinongy
CATGCTCATACTTTTCATGTTCATACTTTTCAGTTGGCCAACATTTCTAAAAATCCTTTTTTTGTATTGGTCTTAAGTAATATTCTAATTTTCGGAGATACTGAATTTGGGATTTTCATTAGTTGTCAGTTTTAATCATCATAATTAAATGAAATAAACATTTGAAATATATCAGTCTGTGTGTAATGAATGAATATAACATCCAAGTTTCACTTTTTGAATGGAATTACTGAAATAAATCAACTTTTTGATGTTATTCTAATTATATGACCAGCACCTGTATATTTAAAACACATATGCATCACATCTCAATGTGGAGGCTAATCTTTGAGTCGCCATTTTGATGATCAAACCCAGGATACAGCTGTTGTGCTCCAAAAAGCAGGCCCACCAATCTCATTAAATTAGTAAATTGCTCAGACTTCATTTACCAATCAATAAACATACCTGAGAGAACAGGTCATTAATATGTAATAGTTAATAAGGACTATTTTATTAGTTATCTTTATATGATCTACTGAACGTGTCTAAATGTGTGTTGCTTAGTGTGAGGCCTTATGTGTGCATGCGTATGCGGGGGTCACAATATTTGAAACGTGTTTGGGGGTTGCGAGTGAAAAAGTTTAAGAACCCCTGGCATAATACATAAACAAGAAAAGGAACCAGGCAAGCCTACTTCGGTCGGCCCACAATTAGAAGGAATGAATGTTGTTGCCCTCGCTGGATTCGAACAGGACTCTCCCATGTGACAGGCTGTTTCTTTAACCACTACGCCACTAAGCTAAACGTGTGTCGAGTGTTGGTATAGCGTCTCGACATTAGATCATTTTGTCTCGCATTAACATCACGCCAAATTTGAATATTTCGCACTGCCAAAGCTATTTCATTGCGCAACAATGTTCATTTTTCTTTAATTCGTGAATAACATTGATACAATAACTATCAATATACATAACAATTGACTTTTTCATCAAGTGAAAAAACAAGAGAATCAGGGAAATCCCTCCTCTTTACTGCCAAAGGGGTTGTGATCTATATTACCTCAAAAAGCACGGATACGTACTTCGAAAATCCACCAGAAATAGTCGCAATACAAGCGTAAACAGTTTTATTTTCAGCTTACTATAACGTAGCTACTGAAGGTTGTAGCCAGGGAAGTTTTGTCTATCCTTAACAAATCCTAATGCATAATTTGTACTGACTGTGGCGAGGCTCGACCACCGGTCCACTCCATGGCAGTCTGCATCTCTAACCACTACACTATTTAACAAGGGGTAGTCAGTCAGTCAGTCAGTCAATCAGTCACTCAGTCAGTAAGAGACAATCAATCTTCTTGGCCGGCTCCGTTTACGCGGTCCAGCAAAAAGATCACTGCAATAAGATAGCTCACTATCCATAGTTGCAAGCAATACGACATCTATGATTTTTCCTTTCCTATAATGCCCCCATGTTGCCAACTTGAAACATCATTCACACAAAGTAAAATCACAACCCTTATCATGTGTACCAAATGTAATCTCACTGAGTGACAAACAACAACAGATATTGTGTTATGGCTATTATGCCTCCACTGTTTGGCCAAACTGAATGTACTTGCATGTCCTGAAAACTATTGCAAAGTAACATTTACCTCAAATGATATTATAATACAATTTTCTGCATAAGATAAATATGGATACTTCAAATGTCTGACACTATCAGAGCAGTACAACAACTTAAGCACCAAACAACGTAACTAGGAAGTTGTTTGAATTTTTCCGAATGTAATAAATGTAGCCTAACTGTATGATAAATATAACTGAATGGAAGTTTATCAGTCTTCCCCAACGCAGAGTATATTAATGAATTCAACTATTGCATGTTGTAAGATAATGATGGGGTCAGAAGAGATAATCCTTATCATTTTCAAAGGTATGTTTACTTCAGTATGTGTATTAACATCAATGATTAAGCAAACTATTTCTTTTAGAATTGTTTAATTTTGATGATCAAAAGACTATTACAGGTGGCAACAATGAAACCAATACCTTTCCAGATTTTCATTTATCTGGAAAATACCCTCCCTATTCTTACTGTAAAAATATGTTGACTTTGGTAGAGCATGGGCATAAAGTCTACATACCCATGTGTTATTGTTAAATTACAACTCAGATTTTGTTTAAATTTAACTGCCATGTCTACAATTTAAAGGTGCAATTGATAAGTTTAGCCCTCAGTTAGAAGTGGAATTGTAGAAACAAATGAAAACAGAGAAATGACTTAACTACTGAGAATGGATTATCTACTGAGGCTTGAACACGTAACACCCTCTCTACCAAAGGCAAATTTTTAATAGCTAAAGCATATGTTAAAATATTCATGTCGCCAGAATGATTTTAGGTGAACTAACACTAGCAGAGAGTGAGGCACTTCTAACAATTATTTTTGATGAAATAATCACAGCAACGTTGCATTCCACTAAACATTTGCTTATATTAGCAAGTCATTGTACAAATGAAAACACAGAATAAACTTAGCTACATGAGCATAGATTAGCTACTGAGGCTTGAAAGCATGACACCATCTCCACAAGGTCAAGTTATTATTAGCTAAACCGTATGTCATAATGTTCATGTCAACAGAATGATTTTAGATGGACTATTGTTAGCTTAAACTGAAGTTAGTTAAACATATTTCCATTAGCTAACGTTACTAGCTAGCTAATGTTGTTAGCATTTATCGCAAACGTTAGCGTCATTAGCTATTTTTAATTGACTCTGTTAGCTAGTTTTTTAATTAAATAATCATGGCAACATTGTATTCCACAAAATATTTGCCTATAGTAGCAATTCTTTGTACAAATGAGAACAGTGGATTAACTTAGTAACTGAGCATCAATTAACTACTGAGGCAGGTAAACATGACACCATATCTAAAAGGCAAATTATTAATAGCTAAACTGTTTGTTATAATGTTCATGTCATCACAATAATTTTAGATGGCGTAACTAGCAAGCTAACATTGTTAACATTTATTGCTAACGGTAGCATTGTTGGCTATATTTAATGGCCCAGCTAGCTGTTCTTTTGGATTGAATAATCATGGCAATATAGCATTCCACTAAATATTTGACTGTTAGGGGTGTAATGATTCGCCAAATTCTTGATTGGATTTGACTTACGACAGGGCTGACTACACTAGTGTTACGACCATTGGCCCTGTTTTGTAAATAAAAAACAATAGCTTTTCATTAAAATATATTTAAATACAATGTAAAAATAACAAAAATATAAAACATGTAAATTAACTTGAACAACTAGTTATTGGTGGCAACTATGTCCAGCACTTGTTGCCTATTTTAATATAACTATTGACACCTTGGCATTTATTTGGCAAGGCTGCAGATCAATTGCCATAAACTTTGCAATTGCATTTATTTCTTTGGCACGAGTTGAGTTTATTGGTAGTTTGGCTCGAAATGTGATAGTAGGGATAGCTGGGATAGTAGGTTGAGTGAGTGTTATCTTTCCACTTAAATCAATGTCTTTGTGATGCTCACTCTCAATTAACCATTATCTAAAACTGTTCATGAATCACCTACCAGACTCCTAATAAAAACCGCCTGCTACTAACTAATGAGGCAATATGAATTCCATGTACAGTATAGTGTGTTGCATTGGGGGTTAAAGAGGGAGTAGAAAATATAGTTTTGCTGGATGTAGCAAAGCACCCCATGATTTCACATTACACTTGTAATTTTACAAATTCTCCTGAGTATTTCGTACAATAAATTCACTGCGGTACTGATGAGTTTTTCCGCAAAAAATATCCTTTGCACATTACAGTGGGGGGATGGAAAATATAGTGCGGTTGGATGTATTACACAATCCATCTCCAAAGCAAATGAGCACACTAACATCAAAATAGGATTTTTTATATTAGATAATGTTCTCTACATTAACTTAAGCTCTAACCATTTCTCAGTGTGCTCCACTTTATAATATTCTCTAACTTATGTAAAGTATTATTGAAATAGTAATTTTGTTCCATTTATAATTTCCCCACATATTTTTTCCTTTGAAAATTTAGCCTACACAATACAAACTATAGACACACCGCAGACCTTTATTTTGAAGGCAACATATGAAAATCGGAAGTCTTATTGTTGCTGCCAAATGTATATAACTTTTCACCGCAGACTTTTATTTTGAAGTTAAAATACGAAAACTGTAGGTCTTATTGTTGCTAAGTTAAATAAATAACAGGCCTGCAAGTATAGAGCGGTATAGTTGTTTTTAACTGTTTTGTGAGTGCAATTCGTTTAATGCCAAATCCTTTACATGAACTGTACACGATCAGTTGCATGGATATAGTGGAAGTGGTAACTGCTGGCCACAATGACGTGCGGTTACTTAATCACGGAATCGCAAACCTTTAAATGTCACAGTTCGAAATCTAACTTACACATTTTCGAACAAGAATCAAAATTGGTACACCCCTATATCGTATATTAGCATGTCAGTATTCTAAGCCCATATAGCGTAGTTTAAATGACAAAATATTCATCCCCTCTTGAAAGTCATTAGCCCCTGACCAACTTTTGTACATCTAAATGGCAGCAACATTTATCTACTACCTTGCTGGTTAAAACAAACTATTAGCTGGTTACAGTCCTAACCGGCTTACCTGTCGAGTAGATACAGGTCCGTAACCAGAACAAATGTGTTGGATGGGCATTTGATTTCCGGGGGGGGGGCACGTTTATCCTATATACCAATAAAAAGTAAATTCAGCACGATGAACAGAAAGCTAAAAATTCTAGCATGTATGGCTGCCTAATGCTATGGGCTATTAGGATATTACTAGGCTATTGTCATTCGACGTAAACATCCCATATTCAGAGTGACAGTGGAATAAAGTGATTTAACAAGAGGCTTACAACACTAATCACAGGAACATTAATATATGGCGAATGAAACCATCAAGGATGTACAGTACCATTATGCAGTATGACAGGATGCTGCAACACAAATAGACATCACAAAGCCCAAATCAATGACATTAGAGGTACCAAGGATGTACAGTACCATTATGCAGTATGACAGGATGCTGCAACACAAATAGACATCACAAAGCCCAAATCAATGACATTAGAGGTACCAAAGAAACAATAACGTACTCACAAAAACGATGTTCCTTCAATGCTGTAAGCCAGGTATACTAATAATAATAATAATAATAATAATAATAATAAACCGGAACAAACACAATTGGGTTTCACCAGTGAACTGCTGAAACCCTAAAAATGAACTGGAACAAACACAATAGGGTTTTACCAGTGACCTGGTGAAACCCTAATAATAATAATAATGAACCGGAACAAACACAGTATGATTTCACCAGTGAACTGCTGAAACCCTAATAATGAACCGGAAAAACACAATAGGGTTTCACCAGTGAACAGTAGAATTATTATACCATTATCCTTGTAGGCGATGTGTCTATATATGTTCAAAACCACGCCCCCTCACATGGTCATTGATCAATAGCATCCATGTTTTTTGACATAATGGTCTGGTTGATATAACTTTTGAAGACAATGGTCCCTAGATACCAAATTTCACTTCAGAAAATCACAGAAAGTCTGTGAACGCAGTACGTTGCTGCATATCCCCCGCCGCCTCCTCTGGGTCAACATATGATGCCATCCACATAACTTCTTTTTTAGGGAAGGCCTTGCTTATTTCAGCAAGACAATGCCAAACCACATTCTGCATGTATTACAACAGCATGGTTTCATAGTAAGAGTCTGGGTGCTAATATGGCCTGTCTGCAGTCCAGACCTGTCACCCATTAACCACATTTGGCTTATTATGAAATGAAAAATACAACGAAGTAGACCCTGAACTGTTGAGTAGCTGAAATCGTATATCAAGCAAGAATGGGAAAACATTTCACTTTCAAAACTACAGCAATTGGTCTCCTCAGTTCCCAAACGCTTACAGAGAATTGTTAAGAGGTGATGCAACACAGTGATAAACATGCCCCTGTACCCACTTTTTTGAAACGTGTTGCTGGCATCAAATTCAAAATGGGCATGTATTTTTCCAAAAACAATAACATTTCTCAGTTTCAACATTTGCTATCTTGTCTTTGAACTATTTTCAATTACATATAGGAATAAATGATTTGCACATCATTGGATTCCGTTTCTATTCGCATTTTATGCAGTGTCCCAACTTTTTTGGAAACGGTTGTAAGATGCAAAGACACAAGCAGTGTTTTTTTGCTCTGCATTTCAAAGCCTGCTTACAGGACCGCATTTGTGGTGAATTTCCTGGCTCTGCGGACAGTTCTGCCAATGCAGCTGTATTTCCCGTTAGACCGGTTTGCTTGGTTTACTGTATGTAGCTACTGATGCTTGTTGCCAGCTTATCCTTAGCTAATCTTTATTGTTCCTGGCCTGATTTATTTCCGGGTCTGCTGGGTGGCAGTCTGCATCACTAACCACTACTCTATCTTACAATGGACCACTAATGCGGTCTGGAAAAAAAGGACCATTGGAATTCTGGACCTCTAAGCCTGTTCCATGACATTTTTTCATTGCAACCATTAAATCAAACTAGTCTAATAAGACATGTTGGTTTTCTGTAGCAAAATGTTTGATTTCTTCTCATGTTTCTTGCTCCAATAAACGCTAATTAACTCACTTGACGGCGTTGTCGTCCAATGTGGCGTAGAGGTAATACAGGCACTTCATCCTTTCTGTGGTGTGTAGGTTGTGAGGAACCATGTATTGGGCAAAAATGCGCTCCACCAACAACCTGAGGCACAAAGCACAATGACAAACAACGTTGTCATTTTTTTTCACAGTAAAGCCCAAACAATGTGTGGCTCCCTCGCAATAAATACATTTTCCTTGTACTTTCCATTAGAACTTTTTGTTTTCCAGGAAGAATACAATGTGGACACCGATTGTAGAGAATGCAGAGAAAAAGGAAGGCATCAGGGCTTGAACAACTACCACCTGGGAGGTGGATATGGGAGGGGTAATATGTAGCTTAGCAGGAGTAGGAAGCCCCTGTCTGCATCTAGTAATTTTAAATTATATAAATAAAAACAACTTTCTGCTCTACATTGGTTAAATGTAAGATTTTGCTCAGAGTGTGAATTGCTAATTGATACTCACAGAACAGCTGGTAAATCCAATTAAGTCAACCTGAAATTGACTGCCAGACTGTGTTCTATTCAGATCGCCTCTCAGTGGGAAGCTTATCCCTCTTTAGCTACTAAGAGGAAAGGATTTGAGGGAAAAGGTCAGCTTGGATATCTGTACTACAAGATCTTGTCAGCATGCTATATTCTGTATCCAGACTGCCTAGCTGTGTAGCGCTGCTGTTGGCAAAGTGGAGTTGGTGGAAATCACGTCCCTGAGATCCTCTAGTCTTCTGTGTTAACAGCAACTTGAGATCACCACACCAAAGCCATTGCACAGCACACTAATAGGGTTAGCCAATATTCCTTTTCTACGGGCATGGTCTTCAGGAATACATTATTGTTTCAGTAATTCAAAATCAAACTGACCTGTCATATATGCTATGGGGCTAGAAGTGTTATACCCTAACCTATCATTAATTCTGTTCTGGCAGGTGTGTCACCAAGGTGCTGTGGATGTGTTATTCACCAATCTGTCATCAACACTGTTTTGATACTAGATGTGTTGTGGATGTGTTATACAACAACCTATCATCAATGCTGTTCCTTTAGCTGATGTGTTGTACATGTGCTGTGGATGTATGAAATCACAACCTGTCCACAATCGAGTTTTGGTACTAGATGTGTTGTAGATGTGTTATACACCAACCTGTCATCAATGCTGTTCTGGTAGTATATGTGGAGCAGCTTGTCCTTGATCCAGGCGATTTGTTTGGAGGCTTCCTTCCCTCCCTCTGCCTGTAGAGAGTACTTCTTGTAGATCTGAGCCAGACCGATCATGGCCTCTTTACGCACTCTCCACTGAAGAGGAACAATACAACTGACTGAGCACAGTGGACTGGCTAAGGCTAGTATACAACAAAGAATAAAAACCAGGAAAAGGCATCCTGGAGACAGGATGAAGAAAGACTGCAAATGCGTTCTGTATATAGTGGACAAATTAAGTGCCCTATTCCTTAGTACTCTTCTTACTCCTTATATAATGCACTAAATCAAGTCAGAGTGCACTAGACAGGGAAGAGGGTGTAATGTCAGAGACAGCCCTTATGTTACAGACAACAGATGGAGGTTAACAGTGCCCCACAGCAGACAGACAGAGAGTTGAAGATTAAAAACATAAGAATCTAGAACATAAGAATTAGGGCTCCTTCACTTCCGAAATCCGAATTGAACCCGAGTATAAAGAAAAAACAAATGTTTTGGGTACACACCCAGGACAGAAATTCAATACCACTGTATGAAATTATTGAAAAGCCCATTGGTGTCAAAAGAGGGATAACTTCATGAAAAATCTTTATCTTTCCCTTGCCTGTTCTGAGGCCCAGAATCTACGGTGAGGGAAAAAATTATTTGATCCCCTGCTGATTTTGTAACTCGAACCTTCAGCTCCCTCCACAGATTTTCTATGGGATTAAGGTCTGCCTCAACGTTTCTGTTGAGGAGAAATATAGAACTCACCAAATTTGACACCAATAGATTAATTTATCAGTAACGTTGTGAATGCTTAGCTAGCTGGAGCTGCTCAACTATCCACACAATCTCAACGTGCTCAAGTATATCACCGGTTTGTTGGTAAAAAACTTGACGTTAACTCAGCCACGCATTCAAGATGAACTATTTTTCAATTAAAAACGTACCTCCATGAATACAAATTATTATGTATGACGAATTTGTATTACATCAACTTGCCATGCTGAGCGCTATTCATCTTCTGTCATCACGACTACACTGCGTTTTCTCTTTAAATGCTCATGCAGTTCATTCGTGCTCCCTTGCCATGAGAGTTCTGCTTTGCAAATTTTGCAACAACTGTTCTCATTGAATTCTTAAACGTGGTCCCAAACTTTTGAGGTTTTTGGTCATACACGACTTCCCTTGGGTGCAGCCTCCATCTTTCAAAATTTATTTTTTTGCTGCGTCTCGCATAGACCCAACTAATCAATAATGACATTTGTTGCCAACCGTCTTTATTATCGACGTTATCGATTAGTTGTTGCGGCCCTAAGTTTTTTCAGTTCCAGCGTCTGCTTTGGCTAACCCAATGATCAAATTAAACCCTCTTCACACTTGCCACCATCCCACTAATGTGAGCAGTGCACTTGCACGTGAGATCCATTCATTGGCTACGGATGAATAGGTCAACTTCACATTTACTTATTAGCTCATTTGAGAAAACAAGGATGTCTATTCGGCTGGGTAATAATTTGTTCTATTACACAACTTTAGAGTCAGCTGGAAAACAATTGTTTTTTCAGGATGTTATTACTTTCGTATCAACAAAACTGCACATTTGTATGAGATTAAAATAACCAATGCAATGATTTATGATTGCACACTGAATGACATTACCTGACCTCCCTCATAAAAAGTAGCACTGTGTGAAAATAAATTTTACCGGTTTGGATTCTCCTAGAGTGAGAAATTAAGCTTGTTGAGAGACAAGATCTAGGGATCTCCGGCATATTGTATTAATATAAAACAGGGCTGCTCAATTCTAATCTTGGAGGCCCAAAATATTTTATCTTTTCTTTCTAACTGATAGAAAGAAAACTGGACTCAACTGGTGTCCCATGTCTGAATCAATCTCTGATTAGAGGGAGAGGATGAACAGCGATTTTGCAGCAGCAATTACGGTTAACCATCTACTTTAAGGACAGAACAATAGATCATTCCTTTTGCTGCCTTGAATTGATCAAGCTAACTTTTAGTTATTGGTCAGATATTCTAACCATTAGATTAAATTATTAAATTGGACAGTATGGTTAGACAGCTGATAGTTGACAGCTGAAGAAACTCACCCTCTTGTCAAGTGTCCTCTCCCTCACAAAGTTCAGCAATTGGTCATTGGTGAGCACTAAGTCTTTTTTAGCCGCCGTTACAATGGACACAATGACATCATGGCGGATTGCTTCTTCAGGGTCGTGGGACCTCACCTTCAAAAACTCTACAGAGGACAACAAATGTCAGGATAAATTGTGGTGACAATTTATGACCTGCAACCTTTTAATTTTTGCACAAATTAACCAATCATCATTGATTCATGTGTGCCTCAAATGAATGTTTGTGATCTAAACAGATATCCATGCCTAACAGATGTATAGAAAGGTATAGTAAGGCAAATGTATAGAACTTAAAAAGCCATCTTTGATTCTGGACACAAACAGCCCTATTCAGATTTAACTGTCCACTTGTCCTCACAATGGAGATACAATACATGGGAGTGAATAAAAGACACCGCGTTTCCACTGGTGCTTTACCCCGGTACCAGGGCTACACCGGTGATTTATGCTAATGATGCCTCCAGACTTTTCTGTTTCCACTACACAATTGGTACCAAGGACTTAAGGAGGGGCTCACGTGGGGAGGGAGGAGTAAACTATCAACGCGATTTGGTTTTCCGGTTACTAAAAATAAAAGGTGATTTTTTCTGGTAGTAAAATAAACAATAATGCCACGCTCAGTTTGTTTACAATACGGCATTTGAACTTAAGTAATAAATAATTTCTTCCTCAAACTCCTGCGACAGTCTCCTTCTCCACCTACACTGGACAAAACTAATTTTCTGTCAATGCATTTGCAGTGTGACACTGCAAATGCATTGACAGAAAACTAGTTTTGTCCAGTATTACCTCTACATTTAAGTAAAAATGATACTTGTGTGGATAGTTTAACTGACTTATAATAATTCCGATTTCATGAGAAACTGTTCATGTTTCTGAAAACAAGAAACCAGGCAAGCCTAGTTCAGCCGACCCGCAAAAAAAGTGACAACCGTTGTTACCCTCCCTGGATTCGAACCCGAGTTCCCCACATAAGAGACTCTTGTCTTTAACCACTACGCCACAGAATATGGCATTTCAACATTAGATCATTAACATCAAGCCGAGTTTTGATTTGTCGCTAGATACCATTAAGTAGTGTTAAACTGAGAAACGGTTCTTATTAAGTTTACCTGTATGGATTTTGCCACGGGCCATTTTAACAGCTTATTAGCCATTCGTGAATTACATTGATACAATAACTATCAATATAGGTGACGATAACTGACTTTTTGGTCAAGTCAAAAGACGAGAGAATCGTGTAGCCAACAAAGTTTTGTCTATTCTGAACAAATCCTAATACATAATTTGAAAATCCATCAGAAATAGGCACAATATAACAGCAAACAGTTTTATTTTAGGCTTGTAGCCAGTGAAGTTTTTGTCTGTTCTGAACAAATCCTGAGGCATAATGACTGGGACGGGAGTCGAACATGGGACTCCCGTTGTTCCGTAGTCCACGTCTCTAACCACTACACTTTTCAACAAGAGGTAGGTGGGTGGGTGGGTAGTCAGTCAGTGACATTCGCTCTTCTAGGTTGGCTACACTTACGTAGTCCGGCAAAAACAAAATGCTGTTCTTTATAAACGTCTCGGATGTGCAACTTTTTTGAAGTAAAAGTCTACAAACATTAATCAGTCAAGTTCACTACTATTATCAGGACCAAGACGGACATCTAGCTGGCTAACAAATATATGCTATGTTTGAAAGATAATTTTAGATAAGCTAGTAATTGGTAGGTAAATAATGACCAACATGAGTAGTACAGTTGCACACAGCTGAAGTGAACTGAGTTCAAAATTGTGTGTGCATATGACAATCACAAACAGCTCAGAAAAAGCTCCAGTAAATGAATACTTTAAGATTTACAGGGAGGAAGGAAGGAAATTGAACTCTGATATAAGAAGTATTTAGATTTCAATGACTTTTCAAGCACTTGGTCCAAAAGGGGTGATTTTCCAGGTATTCCAGTACTGACATTTCTAAGACCCAAAGTACTTCAAGGACCTTGTGCGAGTACTGATCGAAACTCTGAATCGGGCCCCAACAAATACCTGTCAGATCCTTGGCTAAGTCAGGGTGATTCATCAGACAATGGCTGGCAAACTTAACACATTCGAGTCGAATGGGAACATGGATGTCATTAAACCTGTAGGAGACAAAAGAGGTACATTGTAAAACGACACAAAAATTATAACAAACAATATCCCATAAACATTTCAGTTAGCTTACCGTCCGAGGTAACACTGCCACAGTGGCTTGTTTTGTGCTGCAAGTTCAGAGTCCTTTGCGCCGAACATTTTCGCCAGCAGTTTCACCACCTGTAGCCGCTCGTCATTGTCATTGCTCTGAAAACAAGAAACCAGGCAAGCCTAGTTCAGCCGGCCCACAATAGAAAGTGTTGCCCTCTCGAGATCCAAACCCGGGTCGCCCACGCAAAAGGCTGTGTCGTTAACCACTACGCCACAGAGCTGGACATTTGCCTAGTGTCAGTATAGCCTCTTGACATTATATAATTTTGTCACGCATTAACATCACACCAAGTTTGAATATTTTGTTAGACACCATTAACCATTGTGTTAAACAGAGTAACTTTTCTTATTAAGTTTACCTCTACCAGCGTCTATGAACTGTATGGCTTTTGCCACTGGCCGTTTCAACAGCTTATTAGCCAGTAATAGGCTTACTAGTATCTACTAACTTCCTAGGAATAGTCATAAGAATTGAGCAATTGCTAGCGAGACTGAAGATGAACTTTTCCATGCCAGAAACAGTCGCAATATAACCGTATACAGTTTTAGTTAAGGCTTACTATAACATAACTACTGAATGTTGTAGCCAGCCAAGTGTTTGTCTATCCTGACCGAAAACGCATGCACGGATGCGTACTTCGAAAATCCACCAGAAAAAGTCGCAATATAACCGTAAACTGTTTTGTTTCAGGCTTACTATAATGTAGATACTGAAGGTTATAGCCAGCAAAGTTTTTGTCTATACGGAATAATTCATAATGCATACTTTGCTTTGACCAGATACGAACGCGGGACCTATAGTTTGCAGGTCCGCTTCTCTAACCACTACGCTATTTAACTCAGTCACTCAGTAAGAGACATTCGCTCTTCTTGGCCGACTCCGCTTACGGGGTCCGGCAAAAATAGTAACACAATTTTCAGAAAATGAAAATCTATCGTTACCTCTTTTACAACTTTAACCACCTGAGACATTTGAAAACAAAGGGTTGTATACAATCAAGACACGTGGCAACAGCTTTTTGTCTGACGCTGAGATTTTATTCTGATGACCTGGCACGGGTTTTTTGTTCTGGTGACCTGGCACAGATTTTTTGTTCTGGTGACCTGGCACTGTTTATTTGCCGGATCACATTAGTGGAGCCGGCCAAGAAGAGCGAATGTCTCTTACTGAGTGAGTGAGTGAGTGAGTGAGTGAGTGAGTGAGTGAGTGAGTGAGTGAGTGAGTGAGTGAGTGAGTGAGTGAGTGAGTGAGTGAGTGAGTGAGTGAGTGAGTGAGTGAGTGAGTGAGTGAGTGAGTGAGTGAGTGACTACCCCTTGGTAAATAGTGTAGTGGTTAGAGATGCGGACCTACAATCAATAGGTCCCGCGTTCGACTCTCGTCACAGTCAAAGCAAATTATGCATTAGGATTTGTTCCGGGTAGATAAAAACTTCGCTGGCTACAACTACCCCTTGGACAGTAAAAGAGTAGGGGTTTTCACGATTCCCTCGTCTTTTCACTTGACAAAAAAGTCAGTTATCGTCACCTATATTGATAGTTATTATCAATGTCATTCACAAATGAAAGAAAAACGAATGTTTTTGTGCCATGAAATGGCTTTGGCTGTGTTAAGTTCATCTTCAGTCCGGCTAGCATTGCTCAAATCCTATGACTATTCCAAGTAGTAAGTTAGACACTAGTAAGCCTATTACTGGCTTACTAGCTTTTAAAATGACCAGTGGCAAAAGCCATACATTTCATAGATGCTATTTGTGGTGGAGGTAAACGTAATAAGAAATGTTAGTCAGTTTAACACAATGCTTAATGGTGTCTAGCGAAATATTCAAACTTGGCGTGATGTTAATGTGTGACAGAATGATCTAATGTTGAGACGCTATACCGAGAGTAGGCAAACGTATAGCACTGTGGTTTAGTGGTTAAAGACAGAATCTCTTACGTGGGGGACCTTGGTTTGAATCCAATTAGGGAAACAACATTTATCACTTTTAATTGTGGGCTGGCTGAACTAGGCTTGCCTGGATCCTTTTCAATTTTTTCTGGTGACGTGGCACTGTTTTTGCCGGACCACGTAAGCCAAGCTGGTCCAGAAGACCGACCGACCGACCCACCCACCCACCCACCCACCCACCCACCGCTTTTGGGGGTTATAATATTTATCATAACCCCTTGGGCAGTAAAAGAGTTGGGGTTTCCACGATTTTCTCGTC
Organism: Esox masquinongy; assembly: GCA_016801175.1. Classification (NCBI taxonomy): domain Eukaryota; kingdom Metazoa; phylum Chordata; class Actinopteri; order Esociformes; family Esocidae; genus Esox; species Esox masquinongy. The sequence goes on from JACXGI010008074.1 coordinate 14,474, forward strand.
TTTTCACTTGACGAGAAAGTCAGTTATTGTCATCTCTAGTAATTGTATCAATGTAATTCACGAATGAAAGAAAAACAAATGTTTTTGTGCCATGAAATGAAAAAGCTTTGGCAGGGAAAAGTTCATCTTCAGTCTCGCTAGCAATTGCTCAATTCTTATGACTATTCCTAGGAAGTTAGTAGATACTAGTAAGCCTATTACTGGCTAATAAGCTGTTAAAACGGCCAGTGGCAAAAGCCATAGTTGATAGACGCTATTTGTGGTGGAGGTAAACTTATAAGAAACAGTCAGTTTAACAAAATGCTGAATGGTGTCTAGCGACTTGTAAAATGTGTAGCGACTTGTAAAATGTGTAGCGCCATGGCGTAGTGGGTAAGCTAGTGATGGCCATTCGAGGCTTCATTAGCGTTATTTTAGCAGCAGGATATTATGATGGCAGCACTCAGATTTTCTTTATCACAATAAAAGCCATCATTGAAATGTATAAGGCAATATAGTTAATCTAGTCTGTGAAAAAGAACAGACAAGAATAATATTGGATCGGACATTAAACATAGAATGTACAGACTAGACTGTTAACTATATTACCTTATATATTTCAATTATGGCTTTTATTTTGAAAAAGAAAATCTGAGTTAGCACTGCTAGCATAATATCCTGCTGCTAGAAGAACGGTAATAAAGCCTCGAATGGCCATCACTATCGTCACCTATATTGATAGATACTGTATGAATGTCATTCACGAATGTCTAATTAGCTGTTAAAACGGCCAGTGGCAAAAGAGGATTTGTTCAGGATAGACAAAAACTTTGCTGGCTAAAACCTTCCGTAGCTACGTTATAAGCCTAAAATGAAACTGTTTACTGTTATATTGCGACTAATTCTGGTGGATTTTTGAATTATATCTTAGGATTTGTTCCGGATACACAAACATTTTGCAGACTACAACGATTCTCTTGTCTTTTCACTTGACGAAAAAGTCTGTTATCGTCACCTATATTGATACAGTAGTTATTGTATCAATGTCATTCACGAATGGCTAATAAGCTGTTAAAATGGCCAGTGGCAAAAGCCATTCAGTTCATAGATGCTATTTGTGGTGGAGGGAAACTTAAGAAGAAATGTTACTCAGTTTAACACAATGGTTAATGGTGTTTAAAGAAATATTCAAACTTGACATGATGTTAATGCGTGACAGAATTATATAATGTCAAGAGGCTATACCGACGCTCACCGGATGTTTAGCTTGGTGGCGTAGTGGTTAAAGACACAGCCTTTCACGTAGGCGATCCAGGTTTGAATCTTGTGAGAGCAACAACAATCAACGTTGCTTATTGCGGGCCTGTTGAACTAGGCTTGCCTGGTTCCTTGTTTATTCTGGTGACCTGGCACTATTTTTTATTCTGGTGACCTGGTACTTTTTATTCTGGTGACATGGCACTGTTTGTTGGAGTCATCTTGTTAGTCAGCATATGTTTTACCAGTACTGTTTGCCTCATGAATCCATGTGTCTTTCATCTGGGTTGGGACAACTAATATTTAGAACCTACTGGCAGTGATTCAGTGTAAATTAGAGAGCAACATCTTCAAACCACTTAGAGAATACAAGCCTGAAACCATTATTCCGCCATTAGTTTTGCTCCGCTTTTAGTTTACTCCCCATTCTATAATTGCCGTGGGTATCTATTGTGGTTTGCCTTTTCCGGGGCAAATGTAGTGAGTACTCCTGATGGGTGCCTTTTAGAACTACTCACGCAAATCTGACCGACAATGCAAAGTATTTTGGCATCAATGCAGCATTTGCAGTAAAAAACTTTTGCCAAATATCCTTTTGCCAAAATAATATAATATACTTTTGCCAAAAGTGCAATTCTTTTGCCAAAAGTGCAAAAGTGCAAATATAATATACTTTTGCCAAAGTGCAATTCTAGGGGTGCAATCTGAATACATGGTTGGCACAAAATAAATTTGAGTTTGAGCAGTAGAAAAACAGAATCTGACCCAAAAGAGAACAATATGCTGCCATACAAAAGCAACAACCAATGTTATAAGAGTTATGTTATTAATTAGCAAGAACTTCAGTCAGACAGTGTAAACTGTCTAAACAAAAAAGATGGATCCTCTTAAAGATCAGCTCATTCACCTCTATTAGATTAGTTTAAACTTTATTGTCATTGAACAAGTACAAGTACAGTACAACGAAATGCATTTAGCACCTAAACAAAATTGCAAATAGAAGAAGGTTGAAAATGTACAAGTATTAAGCATATGTATATTACAAGTGAAATGTATAGATGTGCATTGAAGCCAAATGCAGTACAAATGGCAAAACTAAATGTGCAATTAAGGCAAATAGAGGAGGGCAGAAAATTTACAAGTATTAAGTATTGTGTATGTTACAAGTTGGATAAATAGTTGTGCGGGCACAAATGGCAATTCTAAATGGCATTCTAGGTGTGCAATCAAGGAAAATGGAAGGAGTAAGGTAGCACATGCAACTGGGATGCAGAGATAGCAGCAATGAGGTCTCTGTGTTAGACATGTGTATGTAACAAAATGCAAGTTTGATGGCAATTAAAAATGTGCAAAGAGGCAAATTGAATGTGCAAGGTACATATGCAACTGAAATGCAGGGATAGCAGCAGTGAGGTTCCCGATGTAGACACATACCTGTAACAACTGAAAACTTCCATTATGAGACTTTGCAAGGCAGTTTCAGAGTAGTACAAAGGGAGTAGAGCAACAAGGTCCCTGAGTGGGGTGGGGGTATGGTTAGTGATGGGTCACAGAGTTCAGCTGGGTTACAGTGGATGGAAAGAAACTGTTCCTGAGCCTGCTGGTGCGGGAACGAAGAGACCTGTAGTGCCTGCCTGATGGTAGGAGGGCAAATAGTTTGTGGCATGGATGTGAAGGGTCCCTGATGATGCGTGCCCTGTGCAGACACTGCTTGTGCTGGAGGTCTACGATGGCTGGAAGCTGGGCACCAGTGATGTGCTGGGCGGTTTTCACCAAACGTTGCAGGGCCTTCCAGACAGGTACGGAGCAACCGCTAAACCACACCTTGGCGCAGTTAGTCAGAATGCTCTTGATTGTGCAACGGTAAAAGTTCACAAGGATCTTGGAGGACAGGTGGCTTTCTTTAGCCTCCTCAAAAAGTACAGGCGCTACTGCGCCTTTTTGACCAGGGCTTAGGTGTTAAGGATCCAGGAGAGGTCCTCGGAGATGTGACCACCCAGGAATTTGAAGCTGGACATGCTCCCCCTCAGTGCCAACAATGAGAACAGGGGCACGACTGCAGCCTTTAGACTTCCTGTAATCCACAATGAGCTCCTTGGTTTTCCTTGCGTTGAGGGCCAGGTTGTTGTCAGCGCACCACGCCGCCAAGCACTTGAACTCCTCCCTGTAGGCTGACTCATCATTGTCACTGATCAGGCCTACCACTGTGGTGTCATCTGCAAACTTGACGTTGGTGTTGCAACCGTGTACAGAAACGCAGTCGTGGGTGAAGAGGGAGTACAGGAGCGGGCTCAGCACACAGCACAGTGGAACACCAGTGTTCAGGATCAGGGTAGAGGAGGCAAAGTTTTCTAACCTGACAGACTGGGGTCTGTTGGTTAGGAAGTCCAAAGTCCAGTTGTAGAGAGAGGGGCTGATCCCCAGGTCAAGGAGTTTGTTGACCAGCCTAGAGGGGATGACTGTGTTGATTGCTGAGCTGAGGTTTATGAACAGCAATCTCACATAGGTGTTGGTTTTGTCCAGGTGGGTCAGGATAAAGTGTAAAGCTGTGAAGATGGTGTCCTCTGTAGACCTGTTCCACCGGTAGGAAAACTGGTAGGGATCCAGTGATTGGGGGGAGGCAGGACTTAAAGTGGGCCAGAACTAGTCTTTCGAAGAACTTCATGATCGTGGGAGTGAGTGCGACAGGTCGGAAGTCATTCAGGCTAGATGCAGTCGACTGCTTCGGCACTGGCACAATGGTTGCGTTCTTGAAGCACAAGGGGACAACCGCCTGGGCCAGTGACAGGTTGAAAATGTCAGTAAAGACCTCGGCCAGCTGCCCAGTACATGCTCTGAGCACACGCCCAGGGATGCCATCAGGATTGTGACGCCATTTGCACTATTGTGCAATTAATGATAATTCTCACTTTAACAATTTGTATACTTATCTATCAATCTCTCAGTTAGAAAGCTAGAAACTGTTACGTTATTATTTTCACAACAAGCCATTATTCAACTCCGTCCAAGTCTGTAATTAGCATTAATCGCATTGTCCAAATACATTAATTGAAACTGTGTGTCCCGAGCAACGAAAGCTGCATTGCAAGGCTGGGATAGAGGTGAATATTTGCTTGTCGTGAAAAGTGACTCTATGGGCAAGGAACAACTCAAGGCAACTTGCTACCTGGGACAAACTATCCCTTTAACTTGTGAGATATAAATGAAGGACACATAATCAAGCTAATCATCTTCACTACACTTTCACAGACTGACACTAATGGTAAAAACCAAGAAGTGTTTATAGGAGGCAGAATAGTATCGAACACCAGCTAATCAGTATTCAGATAGCCCTTTCTGAATTTTCATCAGGGCCGGGATATCGGAAGAGACATGAAAAATAAGAGACTGAAAAATAATCTGAAAACGTGTTACAACATAATGGGTATGGCTGATCCATTCAATATAAATACTCATCTTAAAGTGCATTGTGTAGAATCCTGCTCTAACGTTTACCTGACTGAATTTCATCAAGAACACGACTTGTCTTCTCCTCTTCCCCTACCAAACGAGATCGGAATAGTATTAGCTAGTCCAGGGAGGTTTACGGTGGGGGTAAGGGACTGCAACTACCTTTCAATGCAAACCAACGAGAAAGTACAAAACTTTTTAGTCGCAAAACGTTCAGTCAAATTGAATGAAACTGGAAGGGGCAGGGACCCATGTGATTTCACCAAAAGTGAAAAGTTCTGTTTAGCAAAATAAATACATAAATAGAAACCAGTCCTGGTTGATATGAGAAGACAAGGTGTTACCTCAACAAACAACTGTTTATGTCTGCAAGTTTGAATAATCTAATTATCGAACTGCACACAAGTTAGGCTCATAGCTATATACACTACCGGTCGAAACATTTTAGAACACCTAAAAAAGAATGCAATGATGTGCAAATCATTTATCCCTATATTTAATTCAAAATAGCACAAAGACAACATATCAAATGTTGAAACTGAGAAATGTTATTGTTTTTGCAAAAATACACCGATCAGCCATGACATTATGACCACTGACAGGTGAAGTGAATAACACTGACAATCTTGTTATCATGGCACTTATCATTGGGTGGGAGATATTAGGCAGCAAGTGAACATTCTGTCCTCAAAGTTAATGTGTTAGAAGCAGGAAAATGGGCAAGTGTAAGGATCTGAGCGACTTTGACAAGGGCCAAATTGTGATGGTAAGACGAGTGGGTCAGAGCATCTCCAAAAGTGCAGCCCTTGTGGGGTGTCCAGGTCTGCAGTGGTCAGTAATTATCAAAAGTGGTCCAAGGAAGGAAAAGCAGTGAACCGGCGACATGATCATGTGCGGCCAAGGCTCATTGATGCATGTGGGGAGTGAAGGCTGGCCCATGTGGTCCGATCCAACAGACGAGCGACTGTAGCTCAAATTGCTGAAAAAGTTAATGCTGGTACTGATAGAAAGGTGTCAGAACACACAGTGCATTGCAGTTTGTTGCGTATGCGGCTGCATAGCCGCAGACCAGTCAGGGTGCCCATGCTGACCCCTATCCACTGCTGAAAGCGCCTACAATGGGAACGTGAGCATCAGAACTGGAGCACGGAGCAATGGAAGAAGGTGGCCTGGTCTGATGAATCACTATTCCTTTTACATCACGTGGATGGCCGGGTGGTGTGCGTCGCTTAACTGAAGAACACATGACACCTGGATGCACTATGGGAAGGAGGCAAGCCGGCGGAGGCAGTGTGATGCTTTGGGCAATGATCTGCTGGGAAAACTTGGGTCCTGCCATTCATGTGGATGTTACTTTGACACGTACCACCTACCTAAGCATTGTTGCAGACCATGTGCACCCTTTCAAGGCAACGGTATTCCCTGATGGCTTTGGCCTCTTTCAGCAGGATAATGCGCCCTGCCACAAAGCAAAAATGGTTCTGGAATGGTTTGAGGAACACAACAATGAGTTCAAGGTGTTGACTTGGCATCCAAATTCCCCAGATCTCAATCCAATCGAGCATCTGTGGGATGTGCTGGACCAACAAGTCCGACCCATGGAGGCCCCACCTCGCAACCAGGACCTAAAAGATTTGCTGCTAACGTCTTGGTGCCAGATACCACAGCACACATTCAGAGGTCTAGTGGAGCCCATGCCTCAATGGGTCAGGGCTGTTTTGGAGGCAAAAGGGGGACCTACACAATATTAGGCAGGCGATCATAATGTTATGGCTGATCGGTGCACATGCCCATTTTGAATTTGATGCCAGCAACACATTTCAAATACGTTGACAGGGGCATGTTGACCACTGTGTTGCATCACCTCTTTTAACAATACTCTGTAAGCATTTGCGAACTTCAGAGACCAATTGCTACAGTTTTGAAGGTGAAATGTATTCCAAATCTTGCTTGATAATAGGATTTCAGCTGCTCAACAGTTTGGGGTCTCCTTTCTCGTATATTTCATTTCATAATGCGCCAAATGTTTTCAATGGTTGACAGGTCTGGACTGCAGGCAGGACAGATTAGCAACCAGACTATTTTACTATGGAGCCATGCTGTTGTAATACGTGCAGAATGTGGTTTGGTAATATCTTGCTGAAATAAGCAAGGCCTTCCCTGAAAAAGATGTAGTCGGGATGGCAGCACATGTTGCTCCAAAACCTGTATGTATTGTTCAGCATTATTGGTGTCTTCACAGACATACAAGTCACCCATGCCATGTGCACTAATCCACCCTCATATCATCACGCATGCTGGCTTTGAACTATGCGCTGACAAGAAACCGGATGGTCCCTCTCTTCTTTAGTCCAGAGGATACCACGTCCATGATTTCAAATCTTGATTCGTCAGCCCACAGGACATTTTTCCACTTTGCCTCAGTCCATCTTAAATGAGCTCGGGCCCAGAGAAGGTGGCGCAGTTCTGGATTTTGTTTATGTATGGTTTCTTTCTTGCATTGTAGAGTTTTAACTTGCATTTGTAGGTGCAGCGATGTACTGTGTTCACAGACAATGGTGTTCCTAAGCCCATGCAGTGATTCCACTACAGAATTGTGTCTGTTTTTAATGCAGGACCGTCTGAGGGCCTGAAGATCACGGCCATTCAGTACTGGTTTTCAGCCTTGTCCCTTGCATACTGAGATTTCTCCGGATTCTCTGAATCATTTAATGACATTATGTACCGTAGATGATGAGATCCCCAAACTCTTTGCAATTTTACACTGAGAAAAGTCATTCTTAAATTGTTGCACTATTTGTCTTTCACAGAGTGGTGAACCCCTCTCCATCCTCACTTCTGACAGACCCATCCTCTCTGGAATGATCTTTTAATAACCAATCATGTTACTGACCTGTTGCCAGTTGACCTAATTAGTTGTGTAAAGTTCCACCAGGTTTAGTTTTTTAGCATTACACAACTTTTCCAGTCTTTTGTTTCCTCTGTCCTAACTTTTTTAAAACGTGTTACTGGCATCAAATTCAAAGTGGCCATATATTTTTCACGAAACAATAAAATGTCTCGGTTTCAACATTTGATACGTTGTCTTTGTACTATTTTCTATTGAATATAAGATTTAAATGAATTGCACATCATTGCATTTTGTTTTTATTTACATTTTACGCAGCATCTCAACATTTTTGGAAACGTGGTTGTACAACGGAAATCAAATATCGTTCGGAAAGTTCATTCCAACAGTTGTTGCTGAAGTTCCCACAAATGTGCGGCACTTTAGGTTGCTTTGTTTCACCCTTCTGCCAAGTTCATACCAAACCAGCTTGATGGGGTTTAAGTCCAGAGAGTGTGCTGATCATTCCATGATCTGAAGCCTATTGTCTTGTTCTTTTCATCTAAGGTAGTTCTGAAATAGCTGCAAGGTATGTTCTGGGTCATTTTCTTGCAATAGGATGAACCACTGACCAACTACATGAACCACAGAGGGTACTGCATGGTGCTACAATAGCCGTTTTGGTTCAAGGTGCCACTCTGCAAGTCGCTGACTCTGGATCCAGCAAAAGAACCCCAGACCATCATGCTTCCTTCTTCATGTTTAACAGTTGGTGTCACACACTGTGGAACCATCCTTTGGCCTACTCGACGGTGTACAAAAACCCTGCGTGATAAACCCAAGTTTTCAAATTTGGATTCATTGGTCTGTAAGACCTTCTTCCAGTCTTCAGTAGTCACAACACCATTGAGCCCCACAAGCTGGAGGTTAAGCTCAGGGATCTGGGTCTTGACCCCACTATGTGCGGATGGATCGTGAACGTCCTGACGGGCAGACCCCAGGTGGTGCGGATGGGCAACACCACCTCCTCCCCACTGACTCTCAGTACTGGTTCCCCCCAGGGCTGTGTGCTGAGCCCGCTCCTGTACTCTCTCTTCACCCACAACTGCCTGGCAGCACACATCTCTAACGCCATTGTTAAGTTTGCTGAAGACACCACCATCATAGGCCTGATCTCTGATAACGACAAGTCAGCCTATAGAGACGAGGTAAGATCACTGACTTCGTGGTGTCAGGATAACAACCTCCAGCTCAATATCAGCAAAACTAAGGAGATGATTGTTGATTACAGGAAGCAGTGGCGCGGAGACCACGTCCCCATACACATCAAGGGATTTGCAGTAGAGAAAGTTTGCAACATCAGGGATCGACATCAGCGACGACTTGACCTGCTGTCATCACTAACGTCATGGTAAAGGAGGCCAGGAAACAGCTCTCCTTCCTACGCCGATTAAGGAGATTTGGCATGGATTCCAGGATACTCACCAACTTCTACAGATGCACTATTGAGAGAATCCTGAGAGTACTGGAAACAGTACTCACTGACACCTTTCTTTGCAATGCCTATAAAGGAAAGCCATGCATTTTTAAGGGTTATAATGGTCTGTCTATCTTCCTTTGTTAATTGTCTTTTTCTCACCATTATGATAGTAATATACTACTTCCTGAAGGACAATACTGTCCAAAGGAAGCTTAGTAAGGTGTAATAACACAGTCTTTTCCAACACTGCTTTATATAGACAGAGGGTTTGTAATTAATCAACAAAAGTTGGGACAACAACAGATATAAATTTACTTCCATTGCTGCAGAAAATGTTTAAGTTGTTTGCCCATTACTTGTTGCCTGAAAAAGGCCTATTTTTATAACTCTGAAATGTACAATATTTTTCAGTTTTTGGTAACCTAAACTTTTTTTTTTTTTTACCTCTGGCAGTTTACTGCTTACCTTTGCACCATTTCAGTTCATTTACGGGACCTGAACTGGTTAAATCTCAGCAAAAACTGGAAAAATGGGGGTGTTCTTAAACTTTTGACCAGTACTGAACATTTAAAATGCTTTTCACTATATAAAGAAAATGTAGCGCAGAAAGTCTCATGTTTTGAACCGTATGGGCTAGTGTCAAGGCGTTTTCACTGAGTAGTCAGAATATCCTGGAATAACCTTGCACTGGGATGCAGTATGGAAGGTGCGATAGTTTGTCATCCCTATTGGGGTTATTCAGAACCTCTTTTTAAGAACTGTTGTGTTTTTGTTGTCAAAGTTACTTTTTAGCTCCATTAACGTTTGAGTGAAAATATTGTTAGTTGGATATTAGGGAATGTAAGTCACAATTGTTTCAAAACACCTCAACTTCTCTCATAACACTGCAGAGTGGGGCTCAAGGATAAACACAGCAATTTATCAAGTTATACAACCAAACATAGGCTACAGTTAGCCTAGCAATAATAGCTCTGTCTGGCTGTCTAGAAGCTCTAAGTGTCAGTTAGTGATTTAATGTGTGTGTGTCTTTGTAGGTATAACTAAACCTGTGGGGACCAAAAATCCCTATGAAGATGATAAAACACAAGAGCAATATTTTGCCAGTCCCATGAGGAAAAAGCTATCTTAGGCTTATGGGTTAGGTTTGGATTAAAAGTTATATTGGTGTTAGAATTAGGGGTTAGGTTTAGAGTTGTGTGTAAAGTTAGGATTACGGTTAGTTTAAGGTTAGATTAACAGTTCAAAAAATATTTTTTGGGGTCCCCACTTCCATTGCAAAACAAAAGTGTGGGTGTTAGTGGATGTGTTGGTTGGGAGGAGTGAATGCGCATTGCTACCTTGAGTTTGAACTCGAGCTGTGGGAGCACGGAAAGGAGTAGGTGGCTGTCAATGTTGTAGAGCTCCAGGATCAGGTCGAAAACATGCTCTGACAGGTCGCTGACTGACGTCTTACCCAGCATCAGCACCAGGTTAAAGAACTGGGGGGGAGAACAGCCTGGGTTACACATCACACACACTTTGAGTAGGCCAAGATCCTCCTTACTTTTTTAAAGATCAAAACGCATACTTTTTCTGCTAATACGCCACACAACCCTGTGCCATAGAATGAAAGCACTTATCATACCTCGTTGTGCGCATTTCATTACACCAACTATCGTTAAATGACTACTCACAAAACATTAGGGGCTAACCAAAAAATGAAATGCTAAAGCCCCAAAGCCCCCGTCTGGTGACGCCCCTGGTTTAAAGGCACATTGATTTTTAACTGGGCAAAATGACAATCTCCACATTTGTCGACAAAATAAATTACATTGGCAATTACAAATAGCTGGCTTGGTTATTCATAAGGCTGATTTAGAATGTTCAGCCTGTATTGTACTGTACTGTACTATAGTATCGGTTCACAAAAAAAGGCCTGTGATCTATTTTATTTTTGCAATTTATTAGCAAATCTGTTTTTTCCACTTTGACATAATGGACTCATGAAAAATGCAGGGCATAACCAGAGCTCATGGCTGGGCAGTACTGGATAAGAATTGGAGTGAGACAGATGGCCACCACTCCAAAAATTGCAACTGGCACACACACATATGCTAACAAAGACAGACACCACTGGTTTACTAGGACTTCAAGGACCAGCCGTGTTGGAAAGACATCCCACAAAATCAACTTACGTTAGTGATGTATGGCTCGATTGCCTGAGCAGTCCTCTTCAGCAGGGCTTTAGCTAGGTCGTATGCCTGCTTGTTCAAGTTCTGTACAAACAACAGCAAAAGTTAAACCACAGAAAGTACAGTTGTTTATGGGTTAAAAAATATTAAACTGGGGGTCATGTTAATTAAAGTGCTATGGGAAACATTTTAAAAGCAACAGAAAACAAATTGCGGATTGGATAGAGCATCTGACCAGTAACCAAAAGGTTGCTAGATCAAATCCCTGATCTGTTATGACTGTTAGGTATTTTGAACCAGCTAAATCTGGAGCCAAGACATAGATGGAGACAGGGACTGTCAGAAGAGCCAGCAATCCTCCATTCCCACCTCCTTCTGACGTCCTGCTCCTGGGGTACTTTTCCGACAATGCATCTGGTGAGTCAATCGCCATTTCACACCACCAAGAACTGAATTGAATGATCAGCTATAAATTAATATAGTATATGCACTGAGTCAGCATCCATCTGCGTGAAAGGCCTAGGCCACGAGTTGATACTACTCCTAACTACACTATTAGCCTAAGAGCTTTTATAGTGACATAGATTCCTCACTGAATTTATTACATACCCTGCTGGGGTAGTAGCATTAAAGCCTGCAGCAATAGTTATATCAATACTGATGGAATCAGTATACATACAACTGCCATACATTGAACAGTGTTTGTTATAACGAAATACAAATATTTGTGGGAGAAATTGTGTGATTATTTCAAGAACGGGTATCTGATGTACGTACATCTCCAGAGTGGTACATCAGGCATGCTCTGATTGTTTTTCAGCGGTGTTACATGTATGTATTACCAGTGCATGGCATTTGTTTAGAAAATCCAGTATTATTGGCTGATCAAATAGCATAAATAATAACAACTGCAGTACTGTTGGCTATTTATCAAAAGTCCAAGTAAAAGTTAATTTGAAGTTAACTCAATGGCATCTGGAATTTGTTTTTTGAATGATCAGATATTCAAACAGCCTGGTGAAGAAACACAGAGATTGTCAAACTCTTTACGCAAAACATGTTGGTCTTTGTCTGTTCTTACTGAACAGGAAAAAAAGGTGATAAGAATGAGAGAGAATCACACGAGAAAGCCATGAAGAAGGAAAGAGAGAGCGTGAAAGCGTTGGCTGAACAGAAGCAAAAAAAAAGACCAAGAAAGTGAGAAGATGAGGAAAAACCAACTGGAGGAAGTGAAAGAACTGCCTGTGCTACAGACTCCAGTATCAACATGTCCTAAGGTCACATCCATATATCCTCACACAGAACTGCAAACATCATTGTGGGACCCAACATGGGAGGAGCCTGGAGGCTACCCATTGGATGATAATGGTGATGATGAGCATGCAGATTATCATCTCAGGCCTCTGTGCAAGACAATGGTGAAAGAAGATAAGGCACACATGGAGTGATTGTTGACATTCTAGCATGGCTAGACAGAGACATGAATTTGACTCATGGCTCATCTGTGGTCAGAGTCATTCAAATGTCCAAGGATTCTTCTGATTCTTCTGCAGCGAAGAAAATAACCTGTAATCAGAGCTGTGTTCGAGACCACCTAAAGCATGACCGAGTCAAGACCAAGACCAAAGCAAATCGAGTCAGAGTCAAGACCAAGACCAAAGGGAGGCGAGACTGAGACGAGACCGGAACAGCAGGGAAAGGGTGAAGTCCGAGTCAAGACCAAGACCAGAACAACAAGTCCAATTCGAGACTATGATTATAGACATGTCAGATCATCACCATAATATGACCTCAAATTGTATGGAAATTAGCAGCAGGTTTAAATTGGTAGCAGGTTTAAATTGCGGAAAAAACAAATAGAGCCTTACCACTAATTTTAAATTGGATTACTTTCACTGCATTCACATAGAAAAACCTATTCAGTTGTTTTTCATTGGTTTTTCATATCAACAATAAATAACAGATGATAGCTAAATTCACTGACATGATCCCAAGCATGCAGAGAAGAATGAAATACGTGCACAGGTGCACACACTAGCTACGATGAGCACGTGTTCGTCATAGCTAGTGATAGTCATTGGCTGGAGAAAAGTAGATAGTCATTGGCAAGAGAAGCGAAAGGCAGAACGTGGCTGTATGGTGGCTTTGGAAGAAATATAGCGCCTGATACCAAGAGCGAAATAGTCACAAGTTAGGGGGGGACCGAGTCAGAGACAGGTTTGCGACTTGTGTTTGCATATGCACAATTTTGTTTTAGGACTACTAGTAAACACATGTCACTTAATGTTTATAAATGATAAAAAATGTTACATTCAGTCTATCTCCAATGCATCAAATGAATTATGTCCATAAACATTCAAGAAGCTTAATGAAGTGAAATGTGCACAATAATATCAACATGAAAATTAACCAGCGCATACTTAATGTGTAATGTGCCACCGCAAGCACTTGTATGACAATGATCCAAACACATTCTCTGCCCTACCTGAAATTCAAAACAGGTAACATTATCAAAACTCTTCTATTTTTACAATCTAATATTTCTATATTTAGCCTACTTCAGATTCAGATTTTCTGAATTATACAAACATATACTATTAGCTTTATATCAACTATGGCATAGGTCGTCAACCCTCTCCTGGGGACCCCCCAGCCATTCCATCTATTTTATCTATCCCAGAGCTAGCACACCTGAATCAACTTATTAACTAATTAATAAACCCTTGCCTGTTGAATCAGGTGAGCTAGTTCAGGGCTAAAACTAAACTGTGAGATGGCTGGGGGGTCCCCAGGAGAGGGTTGAAGACCTATGAACTATGGTTTTGTGCAAATTTTTGTTATGTAGAATTAAGTCATGTGCATAACTTAGTCATATGGAGAACAACATATTTTAGGCCAAAAATCTTCAAAATAGACAAACTGTAACACAGTGCACCATAACACATTTAAAACTAACAGGTCCAGAGGGCTATTCTGTAGTATCCTTTTTATCACTCACCTTAGCATCCACCCTACTGTCCCTCTCATCTCTCTGACACTCTGCTTTTGGTTCAGATTCATTGCTAAATGAGTGAAATAATACAATCAGCCATACATAGTGAACATTCCCATAAAATAGAAATTTCAGCTCTATTACTGCCAAGGTGGTCTCCTTTATTACAGAACGTGATGAATAAAGTATTACTCTGTTAATAATGCCTAACGTTTCCAGCAACTTTTTGCAAAGTTTCAGATATCATCCAGCCGCTGTCTTTATCTTGTTCATGATCGGTCGTGCACTGTGGCAAAATAAAATGACAACGCCATCCCAAAACAAAGAAAGGGAAGAAAGTTATGAAGGAAAAAATAACACATTTTCAGAGCAATCCAAGATAGCCAGCGTTTAGTAACCCAATTCAGAGAACAAATGGAACAACAAGCTATCTCACAGCTGGGATGGATGGGACTTTTGACAAACTGGCCTCTAACTGTTAATATCCCAGCATGGCTAGCTACTGTAGCTAACGATAGAGGCTGTTCTAGCTTGCCTGTTCGGGATATTAGCGGTCACGATGCTTGTCTAAAGTCCATCCATCCCAGTTGTATTGTATTCCAATCGAAGTACGAACAAATAAAACTAGTCAAAATGCAAGTGAAATGGGCAAGCACCTTTTCATTATCTTACTGATAAAAGTTAGTTGAAAAGTGGATATTTACCATCCATATATAAGGCGAAGTCAGATCTGTCTGAGATCGGATCTCATGCTTCAAATTCACTCACATGAC
>JACXGI010008075.1:0-16253 GCA_016801175.1 Esox masquinongy
TTCCCTCCACCCTGACTAAGGCCCCGGTTCCAGCTGAAGAAAAACAGCCCCAAAGCATGATGCTGCCACCACCATGCTTCACTGTGGGTATGGTGTTCTTTGGGTGATGTGCAGTGTTGTTTTTGCGCCAAAAATACCTTTTGGAATTATGGCCAAAAAGTTCAACCTTGGTTTCATCAGACCATAACACATTTTCCCATGTGCTTTTGGCCGACTTGATGTTTGTTTTTGCAAACTTCAGCCGGGCTTGGATGTTTTTCTTTGTAAGAAAATGCTTTCGTCTTGCCACCTTACCCCATAGCCCATTTATATGAAGAATACGGGAGATTGTTGTCACATGTAGCACACAGCCAGTACTTGCCAGAAATTCCTGCAGTTCCTTTAATGTTGCTGTAGGCCTCTTGGAAGGCTCCCTGACCAGTTTTCTTCTCGTCTTTTCATCAATTTTAGATGGACGTCCAGTTCTTGGTAATGTCTCTGGTGTGCCATATTTTCTCCACTTGATGATGACTGTCTTCACTGTGTTCCATAGTATATCTAATGCTTCAGAAATTCTTTTGTACCCTTCTCCTGACATATCTTTCAACAATGAGATCCCTCTCATGCTTTGGAAGCTCTCTGCGAACCATGGCTTTTGCTTTGAGATGCAACTAAGAAAATGTCAGGAAAATCCTACTCGAACAGCTGAACTTTATTTGTGATTAATCAGAGTCACTTTAAATGATGGCAGGTGTGTAATGACTTCTATTTAACATGAGTTTGAATGTGATTAGTTAATTCTGAACACAGCCACATCCCCAATTATAAGAGGGTGTGCACACTTATGCAACCAGGGTATTGTAAGGTTTTTATTTTTCATTTTTCCCCCTCGAAGATTTCAGTTTGTTTTTCAATTGAATTGTTCACATTATAGGTCATATTAAGAGTGGAAAAAATTTCTGACATGATTTATCTTTTTCTCATTCTTTTACATCACAACAACCTGGCAATTTAACAGGGGTGTGTAGACTTTTTATATCCACTGTACATGCAAAAAATTATCAGAGTAGAAACCTGCAGTACTAATTGGGAAAACTTAATTCTAAAAACTATGTAAAAGTCAGTGTCACAAACATTTAATATCATTAGTAATACTTCACAAATTTTGACTTAAACTTATTAGAAAAATTTAACAGTTGTGCGATATTGGGAGAATTATATTCTAATTGATTCACAGCTGTAAATCTTGGCAAAGATGCTTCAACCAAATATTAACTATGTGTATGAAGATATACACAATCTTTTTTTTTTGGTGGGGGGGTGTTTTATGAATTTATTTCACTTAGAAAATGTGGAGTAGGTTGTGTAGAGTGAAGAAGGGTTTTTAATTAGTTAAACTGTTGATACATTGTCTAGGTGGGTGGTTATGAGTGTTTCTATCTAGTCAAACCATTGTAACGTTGTCTAGGACGAAGGCCATGTGTGATTACAATGTCATTTTCAAGGTTACTAATTTACCTCTAGTGCAAGCAGTCAGACAGTAGAAGAACTAACCTGTTAACAGAATACTAAAATAAATTGTACACAGGGGCAGCACGCTGCATAGTCCAAATAAGGACTAACTCATGTTGTCAACTTACCGTTGAGAGCCGGTAGAGGAAACAACATCTACAGTTTTGAAAATGTTTAGCCTTAAAGTTGCCCCCCCCCCCTCGGAAACAAATAACGTCTAGGGCCCTCACAAAGCTAGGACCAGCCCTGGCTTCAAATAAACATTCTTCATGCTATTGTTGTGTCTTCTCTTACCTACCAGGTAACCTGCTGGTCATAGCGTTTGTAAGTTACTTTGGGGCGAAACTTCACAGACCTAGACTGATAGGGATTGGCTGTCTGATCATGGCTGCTGGTGCCTTCCTCACTGCTCTTCCACATTTATTCCAGGGACGGTAAGTCCCTTTTTTATAGTTGACAATTTATATGTCACCATTATTTCTACATACAGTATGGTACCTTCTAAACATGCTTGGTTACTTCTCAAAATGACTGTAACAATATGTGTTTGCTATGCAGGTATGTATATGAAACAACCCTGTCCCATATACCTGAAGAAAACAGTACTGAGAGTATTCTGCCTTGTCTGACCAACACGAGTCATCTAGTCATACAGGTTCAAACAGCAGCAGAGAATCAAGCAGGTAACAGTCAATCACCATCGCTGCTATATCGGAGCACAGCTGTGTCAATGAACTTTGTTCAGTACAAACTTGATTTCTCTGAATGTGTGGAACCACAATGATGAAACTGTGTGTTAAGCACCTATTGTGTTTCCACAGCATGTGAGAAGGAGGCAGGATCGTACATGTGGATCTATGTGTTTCTCGGGAACATGCTGCGTGGGATTGGAGAGACGCCGGTCATGCCTTTAGGAGTGTCCTACCTGGATGATTTTGCCAGGGAGGAAAACACTGCTTTCTACCTTGGTAATTAAAAACAATCCATACAAAACATGGGATAGTAAAGACTTCAGATTGTGTTTTGTATTTTGTCACTTCCCTTCCCTCCTTGAATCCAACCATAAGAAGGGGAAATCCGTTGTGACATGGTTAGTAATTAACCATGTTGGCAAAAGATATCAACTTGGGTTAGAAACCACCTCCTCAGCATTCCATATCAAATCTTGCCATCCTTTAAATATCAGCACCTGATCTCAGTGTATTTGTTACAGTAAACCATAATGGATAAACAAATACAGCTAAACGGAATGGACTCTGGTTTTCGGCCACCGACTTCAAAAAAAGGCGACAGTGAGCAGAAAAGGGTCCTCCAAAATGGTGTACTATCTTGTATGTGCAGATGTGCCCCATGTCATCAAAACCACTCGCTTTCAAACTCTGAATTTCTCAGAAAACTGATAATGTCTATCTGAGATATAATAGTGATTCAATTGATTATCCTAATATAATATATTACACATCCTGCCCTAAATCTCAGACTGCATCTTTAAATGTATTGTATTTTCTCCTCTGTTAGCTTTAATACAGACTGTGGGGATTCTGGGACCCATGTTTGGCTTCATGTTTGGCTCCTTCTGTGCCAAGATCTATGTTGACATTGGCTCTGTGGATTTAGGTACAGTGATTTTCCCTGAATTACATCATAATTGTAATTGCCTATGATCAGTTATATGTACACATCAATATTGTCCTTACGATTTAATATTTGCTAATAATCATGTTGTGTTACTTTCTTCCATTTCATTAGTTACTGTTGTTAGACCATCTTTGTTGAATATTTTTATGAGCTACAGACTGTAGTTGATTAACTTGCGATGTTGCCAAACCGTGTGAGAGGGTATCCTTGTTTGTGTATGCTATGATTGGGTAACCTCAGTTTACCCTGAGGAGATACTGTTCATGCTGAAGGTTGTTTTGAAATATTGACATTTAAATCGGTTTATATTAGGATATTAGGATGTAGCACTGGTGTAGTCCAGTTTGTTTGAAGTTTGAGCTATACTGGATAGCATGGACAGCACACTACTCCCTCAGCCAAGAGAGGTATGTAGGTAGATGGTAGATGGTAGGTAGGTAGGTAGATGGTAGGTATGTTGGTAGGTAGGTATGTTGGTAGGTAGGCAGGTAGGTAGGTAGATGGTAGGTAGGTAGGTAGGTAGGTAGGTAGGTAGGTAGGTAGGTAGGTAGGTAGGTAGATGGTAGGTAGGTAGGTAGGTAGGTATGTAAGTAGGTAGGTATGTTGGTAGGTAGGTATGTTGGTAGGTAGATGAATTGACCTTTTACAAACAGCCTGTGTGAATGCAACCATACATTCAGCTGTCCTAATAAAATGCAAATGGAACACATGAATATGAACCGAACAAAACACTGTTATTTAGAGTAAACAGTATGTTATCATCTACACACATTAAGAATGATGACCCCTAGACAACTAGGTTTGCCAGGAGTTTCTACAGTTGATTGGATCATAGAGCTAGAACCATGAGATTCACGTCTGACCATGAGAATTCAGTAACCTTAAGGGAATGTCTAGTTAGTTGCCTTAAGGGAATGTCTAATGTATTGACAGTATTTAGCATAATCTTTTTCTCTCTCCTCTCCACAGAAACCATCTCTATCAACCACAAGGACTCTCGCTGGGTGGGGGCCTGGTGGTTGGGCTTCCTGGTAACTGGCTTTCTAATGCTCCTGGCTGGGATCCCATTTTGGTTTCTCCCAAAGACTCTGCCTAAGCAGGGCAAAAGCCCTAGCCAGAAAAAGCAAAACAAGGAGATACTGACCAAGAGCTGCTCTGACACCACAGAAGAGGTGAAGGAGCAGGACAGTTTCCTACCAGAGGATAAGAATGAGGACCATGCATCAAAGCCTGTCACCATGAATGCCATGGCAAAAGGTAAGTAGGGACTGTTTCCAGTTTGATCACGAGCACCTTCTCCTGGTTTCTACCCCATCAATAAGAGAGGATGGTTTCAAGCTGATGGCCCCAACAAAACGCCATCTTTCTGGCACTGTCAGTATATTTTGTGAAATTCTAGGTGGAAGCAGTTGCAGAAAGGGTTGATAGATCAGTTTACTCAATAACGTAATATTTTACCACCCTGCACACTATCCTGACCCTGACCCTGTGTAAAGCTACAGGTCCCAGAGCTCCTAAATTGCACAATAGTGTTATCCCCTTAAGCTTTGATCATAGATGTTGCAAAATTCTTAGGTAACTTTCTCAAAAATACCATGTTTTCCAGATGAATAATTATGTTTTCTTAGTTTTTATTCCCTCCTGGTTCTGGAGATGAGAATTTCGGAAAAATCTCTGAAGATTTGAAAAAGATAACCCATGGTCACAATGCAATGTTTACTAGAACATTTGGTCAAAATGGTGTAAAATTAGACTGAAATGAAGACTAATAATATTCCTTTTGCAAACTCTCTTTTTTTTCCATAACTTCCAGATTTCGGGCCGTCCTTGAAGAGGCTGTTTACCAACAAAGTCTACCTTTTGGTCCTTCTGACATCTCTGGTAGCCGTCAATGGCTTCATAGGAATGATCACCTTCAAACCCAAGTACATGGAACAGGTCTACGGACAGTCTCCCTCTAAGGCCATCTTCTTAATAGGTTGGTTACAGCACAGAATTTATATAATAATAATATATCCCATTTATCAGACTTTTTTATCCAAAGCGGCTTACATTTGTATGTGCATGGGTTTTACAGATGGGTTGTCCCACAATGCAATCTCTTAAAGAAAAAGAACTCTAATACCTCTGATGCACTAATGTAGCCGATTTATAAACGGCACCGTCGAGGTTATCCTCATTTTTAAGTAACACATTTTATTATTTCACAACGTCTGTGTGTTGGTAAAGAAGGCTAAACGCTGCCAACTAGTGTGTTGTTTGAAGGTAGGTATGAAGCCAAGGTTGGTGATGAACTTTGGTTACAGTATTTCTGCTCACCCACCTGTATAATTCATTTTCTGATCTCTCCTGATGACCTTATTGGAATGATGTGAGCTTTCCTTAACAAATAGGAAATCCCACCCAGTTGATGACTTGAATATAGTGTACTGTATATGGTCCTGGCCGTGCTTAAACAGGCTTCCTGGCACTGCAATTCCATGACAACTCAGCTAAATAATGGAATGTTTTTATAACAATGTATATCAAAAACACAATGTTTACAGGAATGCCTTCAGATCAAACTGTTCATTGAGACTTAATTAAGTCAGGATCTTTAAATTAAAGGTTGTGTTAGCATCATATATCTCTCCTTCTAGATATTAAGGCCAAATTGGATCCACTAATTGAAATCATATTTCAGGATGGCACAGAGTTACAATTTGAGATTTGTGCGTTGACAATCTGAGGTGAAAAAGTGTTATTTCTGTGACTTCAGTGAAAGCCAATATAAAGTCTTACCATTGTTTTGTGTGGTTGTCCCACCTAGCTATCTTAAGGTGAATTCACTGTTTGTCACTCTGGATAAGAATGTCTGCTAATGATTTAAATGTAAATGTCCAGGTGTGATGAACCTGCCTGCAGTGGCGTTTGGGGTCATCACAGGAGGCTTTTTAATGAAGCGGTTTAAGCTAAGCATTCTGGGAGCAGCTCGGATCTCCATCATCGCCTCCTTACTCTCATTCTGCCTCCTGCTCTCCCAGTACTTCCTATACTGTGACAACTCCCAGGTGGCTGGCCTCACCATGACCTATCAGGGGTAATCACTCTAACGTCATACTGCAGTATATACTTTATATACAGTCTTATTGGGTAATGTTAGAACTTAGATCGTCTCCTTCCGCCTAGTGCTTATTTAGTACTTTCTACAGTCTTTCAGCTTTGTGGTGAGTAAATACTATATTTGATCTTACGTTAATAGAGTACTTTTGATTTATTGGCTTTTCACACTGGCGTAGCGATATAGTGGTATTAAAGAAAATGATTATCTAGTCACATCCTTTTATTATGTCATTTGATGATTCCATTGTTTTAATCCTGTCAAAATCACAAAAAATGTAAATTTGAATGAAATACCATTCGCATTTTTTGAATGAAATACCATTGATATTTACATAAAAATGAAAAACCCATAGCTAAATGTATTGTTGCCTTTGTCTTTCAGGGCTTCAGAGGTGTCTTATGAGCAGGAGAGCTTGCTTTCTCAGTGTAACATGGGCTGCTCCTGTTCTTTGAAACACTGGGACCCTGTGTGTGCTAGTAATGGCATGACCTACGCCTCTCCCTGTTTGGCTGGCTGCCAGACCTCCACGGGCGTTGGCAAGGAGATGGTGAGACCACTTATGAATAAACATTGGTGTTCTGAGTTGCTCTGAACTCATCCTGTTGTTCCTCGACTCATTCGTGTGTCTCTTGTGAGCAAATTTTCTGTCTAGGACGTCTCTAGTGCTTCCACAGGGGTATAATGTTTGAGTGTAGAACTCCAGTGAACTCTTTGGGATGGTATACTTACAGTAAGCAATAAGGCACCAGGGGCAAAAAGTTGTTTTTAGGCATGATACATAGTGGAGTGTCTGGATACAAGACTTAGATCCCGTGTTGTTATTATAAACTGATGTCATTCTCGTGGTATGTGGGTAACTCGGGGGTTTGTGGTATATTGCCAATATACCACGGCTAACAGGTGAATCCAAGCACTCCGCAGTGCCTAACAGTTCTTAGCCATGGTATATTGACTGATGCAGTCAAAACTCTGTGTCCGCCAATCTAGGTTCATCTGTGAGTTCTCCCAGAAACTTAATAAAGCGTAATAGACTACAAAAAAACTATTCAGGAAACCAATATAATCTGCTTAAAGGAAAAGTTCGCTATTTTTGAACCTGGGGACTATTTACAGATTGTCTAGCATGATCTTAGTTAGAGACATTTTTTTTTTGTAAATTATTTTAGTTTTGAGTTATTCCAATTTTTCCTCTAATCTCTCTCCAGGCTAAAATAGAACTGTACGGGGCAACTGATGTAGCGTTAGAAAATATATGATACATTCGGTTTTCCAAAATGGGAAGGCCACGGTGTATTGATATAGGTCTCCATATGTTCTCCTGAAAACATTTTGCCAAAACGAGCATTGTATCAATGGTTCTCCACTGACCATGGGTGTGTTCTTGGCTCAAGGCCTATCTGACCAGTTTAATTCAGCTCCTCTCCATACCATGTAGCAAAGCAACCCTGCTTTTATGAGCGCTGCCTGGAAACCCTCAAACTCTTGTGCCCTTCCACCCTCTTAATGGATTATTGCAGCTTCAGGCAGTGCACGTACCTCCCTCAGGGCTGAGCCAAACATAAACAGGCACCAAGAGGTAGATAACACATTTTGTTTATTTAAGCAGAACCCATCTGACTTACTCAGTACTCCAGTAACCCAGCACATTCTGTTTGTTCAATTCAATTGTCCATGCATTTGTTTCACTGTATCTAAACTCTTTTCTGCAATATCTAAAGAAATATAGTAGGCTGTCGTCTCTTACAGTAGTGCACAAACAACTTCTTATCAATTTTGCTCTTATGGTAATAGCCAATGTTTTCCCTGAATTTGTCCATCTCTGCCTTCCTGAGATTTCCCAGCCAGGCACGACCCCCACTTTCCTGCCTCGTAAATCATAATGTGCTTAACTGAAACAGACCAGTTATGTAGCTTGTTAGTTAATTCCTACATGAGTATATATTCTAAGACAAACAGAATTAGTCAATTGCATTAGTTAAATATGAATCACAAGTGTGAGATTACATTTGAAATGAAAAATAATAAAAACAGTAATAATACTAAAAAAATCTTCTGCATGAGCATGTACCACAACCCCTCGTGCCTTATTGCTTATTTATACCACGGCTTTCAGCCAATCAGCATTTAGGATTCGAACCATTTCTATGCACACTTTAGACATAATATGTATAGTTGCACAGTTGCTGCTGTTTCAAACCTTTGTCTTCTTTCTTCATCTTCCTCTGTTCAGGCGTTCCATAATTGCACATGCATGGGAGAACTGACGGCAAAGCTTTCTCTTTCACCATCCAACATGTCGGCCATCTTGGGACAGTGCCCCAGGAAGGGTGACTGTGACTGGATGTTTAAGTTGTACATGGCTATCTCGGTCATGGGAGCATTCATCTCCGCCTGTGGGGCCACACCTGGATACATCGTCCTGCTCAGGTAGGATGAAACAACAGAACTGCCCACCTGGGATTGGTCGAATCACATAGTTTGTAGTGAACACACACAATCAAAAACAGAGAGAGAATCATTCTGACATTACCTGGAAGCTTTTAAAAAACAGTTATGGACCATCGGGGTGGACACATCACATAAGAAAATGGAAGTGCGTAATACATTTTTATTTAGAATATTCATATTAAGGTGTTGAATGGTGAAAAAGGAGAGGAGGTGTTGTTTAATATGTTCAAAGTTGTATAGTTATTGCTCAAAATATAACATATTCTTTCAAATTGCTGACTGTTTGCCAGTTCTTTAAAAAAACATCCAAATTAATTTATTTGCAATAATAGTTGTTGTTGACTCTTGGCTAATCTGCTGTGAGTCTCCAAAATCCCCAGAGTGATAAGCAGCAGGTCAGACCATTGCCCTGGCTTCCTTTGCAGGTTAGGTCATGGATGTGGCAAGTAGTTTGACAAACATCAGGTATCAGGGACGACCGTATCAGGGGTGATCCTCCTTCTTACATGAATTGTTTTTGTTTGCAACCTTACTGAATTTTTTTGTTTTGTTTCAGATCTATAAGTCCAGATTTAAAATCTCTAGCTCTTGGTATGCAGACATTGATAGTTCGAACTCTCGGTGAGTAAGAGAGGTTTGTGGAGAGTATGAACAAACTTAGAGCATTGTGTTCTATCTTCTTTTATGTTCTCTGGTTGAGGAACCTGAGGAAACAGAACAATTTCAGTGTTGTGTGTGCTTACAGGTGGAATCCCCCCCCCGATCTACTTCGGAGCTTTGATTGACAGGACGTGTCTGAAGTGGGGTTCTAAACGGTGTGGGGGTCAAGGAGCATGCCGACTCTACGACTCTCAAGCATTCAGGTACGGTCAACTGAAAGATGGATGGATGGACTTCGTTGTAATATACTGTCCTAGCACTTCAATATTGTGCCTTCTCTCCCCCGTAGAATAACATTTCTGGGTCTGGTGTATGTTTGTTACGGCACATCTTACCTGCTGTGGGGAGTGTTGTACCACCAGCTGTCAAAGAGACAGAAGAAATTGGCCCTGCGAAGCCAGGCCATAGAAACAGCCCTGGAAGCCAACAGGAACAACATCAACGGACATGCCATCGTTAGCATCACCAAGAACACGGATGATCTGGACAGGGAAAGCACTATCTGAAATACCAATGCAGGTTTTTAAATGGGTGATTTCCAGTCTGGCATTGTGCTATGCCCTTGACCTTCTTGAAAGGTTGGCGGGGTGTTTGGTAACCCACTTCTCAAACAAGCCAAGTTGTTTTTCAGCAATAACCTGGTACCTGTACTGTTTTAAGCTCAGACCCTATAAATTGAGAAACACAGATTTTGCTGCTAAAGCTCTTTGAACAGAGCCTTGATCGTTTCCCTTTTCTCTCCAATATATATAATTCCCATGAAGTATTCTGCCATATGAGTTATTGAATGTAGTTTTTCAACAGCATGTTGTCTCTATTACACATCACTATCTTGCCCATTCCTATCTCACGGACCCTTGAACATAGTATAAACCAAAAACCTATCACAACTGCTTTTAGAACTGGACTTTGGACCTATGTCAATTTTTCTCTTGTTATATGTTCACTGAATTAAACAGGTCATATACTATTTCACAAGCCTTTGTTTGCCCTCAGTTTTAACTTTCAAAAAAATGTAGTGGGGTGGAATATTCTGTTTGTACTTGTATCCTGTAAAGCACTGTTTCAAGCATTCTGATGAATAAAGCAATATCATTATTGTCAATACTGAAAGTGATTAGAACATGTTTATCCTAAAATTATGTTTTACTGTGACAATTTTAAAATATTCTTCCATGATTTTCAAAGAGGTTTTTTTTACTACACTAATTTTATCAACAGTAAAATGGTTAAGTTCTTGCATTTAATGTTTGGGTTGTGCCCTCTTGATATCTTACATTCTTAACCACTGGAAAATTACATAAACATAGAGATGACTAGACGACTTAACTGAGAGAAACATTATGTTAGCATGGACATTCCCAATGAAGGCAGCCACCATGTAATGCATCCAACTGGGTAGCTTTCAACTTTATTGACTGACCTTTTGTCCCAGTGGTCTTTCTGCTGGGACCCTTTTTCCAAGAGCTGATAGGTGGTTAGAAAGACCCTTTCCCCTTCAGCAGGTCTGATTAGTATGATCTATGTCTGATTTTGGCAGTAAACCTTTTTTTTCTCTGTCCTATATTTGATAATGTATCAAAGCACCATTCTAAATGTAAGTAACTCAGACAATCAAAGTTGTCTTTAGCATGCCATTTGACATACACATAAAGCAATGGAGAGGCATCTACACATTGTTCTACACATTACACAGTTTCCCATTTCTCAAGACCCAAGAACGTGAGGAAAGTTCTTAACTGTTAATCCCTAAAACTCCTAAAAAGAAAAAAAGCTGTTTGCGTGGTGATCTAGCTTACTGCACCACATGCATGCTGGGTAAATATTCAAAAAACACATTCCAAGAGGCTTGGTAGGCAGTGCTGCTCTGTTTGACCATGGATGGTTAGCAACTTACAATGTTGTTCAAAGTTAGCTACCCCACTTAGCTTCATGTAGTTTTCTTTGATTACAATTCCCAATAAGTGTTTGTAATTACTTTTTTTATGAAATACTGTATGTATACTAAATCATTGTGTGGTAGTTAACAAAGAAAACTTGAAAATATACTAATTCATGACTACATTCATTTTTTTGAGCTACTTTAGTCTCTCATGGCATTGTGTCATCGGGTGGTATAGTAGGCCTTCCTAGGGTTTTGTGATTGGAGGTACTTCAAGATGACTTCTCTGTAATAAAACCATAGGTCTGCAAGTTAGGTGTGGAGTATTAGCCAGGCTAAATCTGGGAGATTATCAGAAAATAGAGAAAGTGCTCCTTCAGCTATACTCCCTCCCTCCACCATTGAACTCAAGTGCACATTGCCGGAGTTGGCCTGTGTTTTCTGTTTCTGGTGTTCCAAAGAGGGGTTTGTCTGATTCATCTCAGGACATGGATTTGTTTTCCAGTTTCTTACAGTAACAGTGAAAAGACAGTTTGGATTATCCAACTACAGAGGTAAGAATTTAACGGTCTTATTTTTAAGTAATTTTCTCTTCATTAATATACGAAGGATACTGTGTTTGTTTTGATGGCCACTCTTTATCCTGCAGGCTTTCAATGTATGTGAAGAATCACGTATGTTTAGTTGGTTCTAATCTTAGTTTAACAACTCTTTGTTGAAAGGTTTGAAATCTGCCAAAAGCTGCTGAATTCCTGCTGTCTCTGAATAAGTCTTGACTGACATAACTTGTTTTACCAAGAAAAGAAACAGAACTGAGGAAATATTGAACTAGAATGGCAAGAAAAATGAAAGAACCTCAAAATATAATCTATACATGTCACATTAAACAGTACTAATATTTATTAATCTCTTGTCAATCAGTTTCCCAAGTCAGGTGAGAGGCAGTGTGCTGTCTTGTATCTGACTGAAAAGGATGGGTGACCCGGCAGAGGATAGAGGGAAGCTGACCAGCCAACAGGAACTATGTGTCCCTGACAATGTCACCAAACAACCCTGCTGTTCCACACTCAAGGTGTGTAATAATGCTTTATTGTACACATTGACACAGACATATGCATGCACACATATAACTACCCACACATCTTATCACACATTTAACTTTCCACACATATTATCACTCCCAAACCACCCACCATATTATCACACATATAACCTTCCACAAATATTATCACACATATAACCTTCCACAAATATTATCACACATATAACCTTCCACAAATATTATCACACATATAACCACCCACATATATTATCACACATATAACCACCCACACATATTATCACACATATAACCACACACACATATTATCACACATATAACCACACACACATATTATCACACATATAACCACACACATATTATCACACATATAACCACACACACATATTATCACACATATAACCACCCACACATATTATCACACATATAACCACCCACGCATATTATCACACATATAACCACCCACACATATAACCACCCACGCATATTATCAAACATATAACCACCCACACATATAACCTTCCACAAATATTATCACACATATAACCACCCACATATATTATCACACATATAACCACCCACACATATTATCACACATATAACCACACACACATATTATCACACATATAACCACACACACATATTATCACACATATAACCACCCACACATATAACCACACACACATATTATCACACATATAACCACCCACACATATAACCACCCACGCATATTATCAAACATATAAGCACCCACACATATAACCACCCACACATATTATCAAACATATAACCACCCACACATATTATCAAACATATTACCACCCACACATATTATCACACATATAACCTTCCACACATATTATCACGCATATAACCTTCCACACATATTATCACACACATAACCACCCACACACATAATCACACATAGAACTTTCTACACATATTATCACACACCTAACCACCCACACACATTATCACACATATAGCCTTCCACACATACTATCACACATATAACCTTCCACACACATTATCACACACATACATGTGCCCAGACACACACTAATGTTTTCTCTCTTATGTTTCTCAGCTGTTCATCGTGGCCCTGTCGTTTGCCTACTTCTCCAAGGCTTTGTCAGGGACCTACATGAAGAGTGCCATCACCCAGATAGAGAGACGCTTTGACCTGTCCAGTTCTCTCATTGGACTCATAGATGGCAGCTTTGAGATGGGTATCAACAATCGCATTGAGAACTCATACATTAGAGATACAATAGTGAATATGGTCACAGTTTTCTGTGGTACAATCGGATAAGTCTGGTTTCAATACTTTCCTGTTTGTTGGTTTTTCCTTTTAACATTCTGTTCATTACATTGTTCAATATAGCAGGTGTGCTGTGGTAACTGATATTTAGTTTTCTATCAAACACATAGCATATCATTCAGCATATCATTCAGCATATCATTCAGCATATCATTTAGCATATCATTTAGCATATCATTTAGCATATCATTTAGCATATCATTTAGCATATCATTTGTGATTCTCTGCTGCAATGGTGTTGTGATTTCTTGCAGGTAACCTGCTTTTCCTGGCTGTGGTCAGTCATTTTGGAGCAAAGCTGCACCGGCCCAGGCTCATCGCTATGGGTTGCTTCCTCATGGCTTTAGGATCCTTCCTTACAGGCCTGCCACATTTCTTCATGGGACGGTAAGTTCGGACCAGTGCAGATTCAGTGGAGCTTATACTCGTAAAGAAAGCGAAAGAAGTATAATCAGTTCTTGATCCATGTCTCATCACTTATTTGCATCATCTTCACTTGTTTCTACAGTTACACATTTGACACTGTCATCCAAGGCGCTTCAGTGAATCAGAGTGTGAGTCCATGCCTGGACCCACTAAAGGAGACGGAAGTTCCAGAGGTCCAGATATCCTCTGACACAGGTATCCCTCACACCTTTAGCAACCACTCACTGGACTGAATGTTCCTGCAATATTCTTTCTTGACCTGACTTACATAAGGATTAACTGACACAAGATGCTCTTTACTGCACAAGACTATTCCTAAACGACTGCAGATGCTGTTTGGCCTTATAGTTAACTGCGATGCAGCATATGTTGTGCGCGCATGGTCCCTGATTAGAGGTACGCTGTGTACCTATTTTCTGTATGATTGTCTGTGTAGACTGCATGAGGGACTCCAGCTCCCACATGTGGATTTATGTGTTTTTGGGGAACGCCCTGAGGGGGATAGGGGAGACCCCCGTCACCCCACTTGGCATTTCCTATATCGATGACTACGCTAAAGCTGAAAACTCTGCTTTTTACATTGGTGAGTAAGGAAATGTACGTGTGCATGTGTGTAATGTATTTTAAATACGTACATGATATCTTCCTGTCTGCTTTATGATCTACCTGTGTGCTTTATGTTCTATATCTGTGCTTTATGATCTACCTGATCTCCCTGAGTGCTTTATGATCTCCTTGTGTGCTTTATGATCTCCCTGAGTGCTTTATGACCTCCCTGTGTGCTTCATGATCTACCTGATCTCCCTGAGTGCTTTACGATCTCCCTGAGTGCTTTACGATCTCCCTGAGTGCTTTATGATCTCCCTGTGTGCTTCATGATCTACCTGATCTCCCTGAGTACTTTATGACATCCCTGAGTGCTTTATGATCTATCTGTGTGCTTTATGATTTTCAGCATGTCTACAGACCATCACTCTACTAGGTCCTATGTTTGGTTTCCTGCTGGGCTCGTTGTGTGCCAGACTCTACGTAGACATTGGCTATGTCAGTCTGGGTAAGAGAATCTTACAATCTACGCTGTGTTTGAATCCTTTGCATTAACTACTCAGTTTAAATTTGGATCCAAATTAATTTCAAAACCAGTCAAATGATTCCCATCGTGTTATTACTAATATGGGTGTTGGTCTATCAGAACCTGTGACAAGGATGTTCCTCTGCTCTTTCAGAGAGTGTGACCATCACTCCCAAAGATGCCCGCTGGGTGGGCGCCTGGTGGTTGGGTTTCCTGGTTTCCTCTGTTATCATGCTCCTGTCAGGCATCCCCTTCTGGTTCCTGCCCCGCTCACTGCCCAAACAGGGACAGGAGGGAGAGTTGCCCCCCAGCACCACTACTCAGGACAGGCCAGGGAACGGCCATGCCACCGCACATCAGACCATGACACTGGCTGAAATCGCAAAAGGTGCTCCAATTTTCATTGGCTGTCCTCAGAAAACATATGGTTTATCAGGAGGTCTCCTGGCCATATTTATAAATTAAATAAAATAAAATCCAAAAATGTGTATAATGTTTAGGGTTGAAATGTACATTCCTATAGAGGAGCAACATAATCTATACAGGGCCCTCTGACTGTAAATAATAAAGACAAGTTTCTATACAGGCCTATTTAACTGGAAAGAATATAGATATAAAGAATTCACATTACTCAAACCAGACACAAGTGTTGTGTTTTTATTGTCTTGTATTTAGGTTTCATACCTTCATTGAAGAAGCTGTTGAGCACGCCAGTATACTTCCTGCTTCTGTGTGGCAGCATCCTGAAGTTCAATTCCTTCATTGGCCTGCTGACATTTAAAGCCAAGTACATGGAACAGCAGTTTGGCCAATCAGCAGCTAGAGCCAACTTCCTTATTGGTTAGACACATGTAACTATACTATGTTTCTCAGTCAGCCACAGCCTATATAAACCAACTATGGTACCTCTGTCTCTCAACCCATATTTGCCACATCTTGAGTAACTTTGATGCTCATTTTTGAGCCATTATGTTAAATGGCATTAAATAGTATTGTCTAATTCTCTCCTGTCCCTCGCAGATTGGTTGAACCTAAATAGAAACGAAAACACCAGCACACCTGATCTTAATGCATCTTTGGATGACAGGTAACCCTGCAGGGTTGTGTTTGTTACTTTTCCAGGTGTGTTGAACCTGCCTGTGGTGGCATTGG
>JACXGI010008075.1:16353-34949 GCA_016801175.1 Esox masquinongy
GGGGGGGGGGGGGGGGGGGGGGGGTTGGCACGTGGTTGTCCGTGTGGTTTGGTTGTTTCATATCTTTAAAATTATTCATTCTTCTCATTAGATTACATGAGTAGGTGAGTAATAAAATACATGGGCTTGTGTAGGCGCTCGCTGGTGTGGGAATTGTCAGCTCCACCCAGTAAGAGATGGACTCATAGAGTTGCAAGTGAACAACATCAGAGTGAAGGCCCACTGTCTTAGATAATCCACCTAATCTGGCAGTGACACAAACACTAAACCTGTCCAGAGGTTTTAGCAAGAAACAGTGTCCATGGGTGGTTGTCCTCCCCTGTAAAAGGAGCAGTAAAAATACACTGGAGCGTACACTCTCCCTGCCCATGTAGGATTCGGGACAAAGCAGCGCAAAGTAGTCCAAGCCTAGTAATTACCTACAGCTGATTGGTTAGATTTGTCTTGTGAACAAGATCATGGACATGGCAAATAATCACAGGTCGGTTCACAAAGGTCAGGGATTTGAGAGTGTTCAGTCACTTGGCCCTGAAGCAGAAGAATCTAAGAGTGGCCTGGAGAAACAGCTTTGTCTGTGAGCCACAAGAATATACCGTATTGGAGTTACTGATCCAGAACCCCTCGCTGTTTGTTTAGTAGTTTATCTTTATGACTGCCATCATTGTCCTTTGTCTCCCAGGACCCCTGGTGTTGTGTACAACGGAAAGCTGCTGTTGTCTGAGTGTAACAGGAAGTGTTCCTGTTCGGCAGGGGAATGGGACCCTGTGTGTTCGGACAACGGAATCACCTACACCTCCCCTTGCCTCGCCGGTTGTTCTGACTCCACAGGATACGGCAAGAACACGGTACAACTTCTATTAATAACACATGAAAATAATTGGCAATTAAATGCATTTCAATTTACCATTGCCGATTGGCAAATTATAATTTTCTTTCGTTTCAATATAGCTAGTATACAACCCCTGATTTTACGGTTCTTTTACCAGGTATTCCACAACTGTAGCTGTGTGTTGTCCTCCCCTGCACCAGGGGGCAGTATGTCAGTAACATTAGGTCAGTGTCCTCGCAGCCCAGAGTGCAGCCGCAGCTTTTCGTTCTACATGGCTGTGTCGGTGCTCAGCTCTTTCATCAACTCCCTGGGGACTACGCCTGGCTACATGGTCATCATACGGTCAGTCACTGTTCTAATAACGGTGTGACCAACATACCCTGGGTCTCCCACTGACTGTGCTGGGCTGTCTATGCGTTGGTGATTGTATTTGATCTGTTTTTACTGTAGGTGCATCAAACCCGAACTTAAATCTCTGGCGTTAGGTATCCAAACCTTGGTGATGAGAACCCTGGGTAAATGTCTAAATGTTTGGCGTTGTGCATTAAAATGCCTTAATATCATAGAGTTTCTTAATATGATATTTATTGATATTAAAATCTCAAATGTGACAGCACTACTGAACTCTTGATCTTTAGGGGGTATTCCAGCGCCGGTGTATTTTGGAGCTTTGATTGACTCAACATGTTTGAGGTGGGGAATCAAGAAATGTGGAGGAAGAGGTGCCTGTCGAATGTATGACTCTAACATGTACAGGTAAACTCAGATTGTCTGAGCATGGAAGTATCAAGAAATGTTATTTTTTAAGTTCACTTTCACAGCACAAATAACAAACAAAGATGCTGGAGTACAGTTTCAGGTTTAGTTTTAGTGCAAAGGTAAGATTAGGAAATACGTTATAACTGCAGCATAAGACTGGTCAACCAATGTCACACCCAGGATTCTTATTCTCTGTCTGTACAACTATGCAATTCAGGATTCGGTGTGTGCTTGAATATAAATGAGCAGCAGTGTTAAAATGTGTGCTGTGACATTCTGAGGTGTTTTATATATAAATGCGCTACAGTACTGATGTGTGTCCTCTCCCATCCTTGCAGGGTGATCTTCCTGGGCCTGATCACATGTCTCAGTGGCTGCTCCTACTTTTTCATCATCCCAGTCATCATCCTGCTTAGAATACAGTTTAAGAGGGAGGGTGACAACCTGAGCGGACAGCCCCACCACACATCACCAGAGATGGAACTTCAGACTCCACCAGGAACCACTGATCTCCCCAACACGTCAATGGACAAGATGGTGCGCGCCCCCGAGGACACAGAGCAGCCCCACAGGGCCAGACAGAACAGACTACAAGAGGGAGACGGGGAGGGAAAGCCGTTGGAGAACTCTCTCCAAACTCACAAGGCCGGAGAGGAAGAGGAACTACCCAAGACCCTGGAAGCAACAGAAAGGGGCCAGCCTGGGAATCACAGCCAGGGAGATGAGCTGGAGGAGGAGGTAGAGAAAGGAGAAGAGGCGAAGGAGGAGGAGGTTACCCCGGTTGTTATCCCCCCTGCTCCTGTGGGCATGCAAGAAGAGGGGAAGCCTTCTCATCAGGTCAACGGGCTGGTTGAATAAGGAAATACACCCCCAGGAGATGGAGAACCTACGGAGTTTACAGACAATGGAGTGATAAACAAATAACATCCAGTGACTGGCAGTTCAATGGGTGAAAACAACTTGTTAATGAGAGCGGCCAGATGAGAATGGTCAGACTGATAGCTGACAGAAAGACCACATCAAGCCTTGAACTCAAAATGGTGACCTCCCTGATAATAGATGTACCTAGTGAAGTGGCAAATGAGTATACAAGCTACATATGACTGTAAAGAAATACATTGTTTGTTTTTTCAATGAAGTCCAGTAAAGGTTTTCAGCTTTTAATTATAATGAAATGCTACCTAAAGCAATAATGTGAGACACATTTGTGAGAAACAATTAAGGTGTTTTACTTACGTATTGACTTATTCAGAAACTACTGATTGTAATTTTCTAACAACTGTGTGATGGGTTTATATTCGCCATGTTGCCAGAAAAAAATGAACAGTAGGACATGCAGCCAATCCTGTATTTCTGTTATTTTTAATATTATTATTATGATCATATTTATCACTAATTCAACTTCTACTGTAATGAACATTAGTGACCACATGGTGACAGCACAGAGCTGATGTTTTAATGTCTATCTTATGAAATAATAATACAATATCGAGGTCTCACTTTTTCTTTACCAAAGTCAAATATATTCTATTACATCAGACATTCTGAATGTGCATTGTATACATTTCAATATTGCATCCATGACTATTTCCTCAATTTTAAGCACATAGTTTGAAAGCCATATTGCATAATCATCACAACTTCTGATAGTCTCATTAACTATTAAATAATTAAGTAGAATTATTTCTCCCGTTGCGCTCTCTCGTCATTCTGCACACTCATTTACCCCTGCTGAAAGGTAAACTTCAGTCACAATTAACTTTCCTTGTCTTCCTGCAAATGTTTGTTTGAGATTCTGGGCACTGTACAAGGATTCACAAATGTATGTAATAGATACCTATAGAGAATCCTGCTCTCAATAGCTGCTGAGTTAAAATCAAGTGGGGGTGAACGTAACCCTTTATCTTCCATACTGTATGCAGTTACATCGTTTATCTTCTGTATTGTATTTGTTTTCCTATCATTTTTGCCTCCATTATAAGAGCCACCTAAAACACAAACACTATCTTTGTCCTCTAAGAACTGATTGTAATGTTTGGATGTAGAATGGTGTGTTTCCTGTCCCAGCTGTGTCTTCCCAACCAGTGTGAGTAAACCCGAGGACACCTCTACCACAGCTGCCGATGAGATTGACACTGATGATGAAGATGACAAAGTTGATGACGATGGTGACACATGTATGTGTGACATTGTTGACCCTCCCTGAAGATTCAAGTTTCTTCAAGTGAACCTCATTCCTGATAATGGAAACATGAGGCTATATTTGGAGGGGGTGATGTCACAAGTGGTTGACGGCGAAGCCTATAACTGTGTGAGCATGTGTGTATGTGTGTTGGACAGTCTGGGAAAACCAGTGACAGTAGCTGTGTCTGTCTTTGAAAAAGCAATTGGACTCATCAACTGAAGGTGAGTAAAGCAGACCGTTCAGAATTTCAGATGCATCATTAAAAAAGGGACAGTATATAGAGAGCAAGAGAGGGTCATTATGATCTTTGTAGTCAATCATTTTATTTTTACAGTATTATTCTCAGGCTTTGGTATGGTTTGCATGATTATTCAACATTACAGAACTTTTAATCTCCCTTCTGTCTATTTTTGCATGTGCATCCCCTTGCATGTGTAAATTAAATGTGTGTGTGCTTACTGAATATCTGCCGTTTTTTAATTTCATTTTAAATATAGAGATCCCTCGTACATGATGTATCACCTGAAGCTGCCCGCACTCCTTCTTGTGTCACTTATGCTGCTACGCTGTTTCGCCACTGCCCCTGGTAACAGGTGAAGTTATTCTTGGCGTGTCAATTATGTGATGCACAATTATTGCAAGTGTTTAATTGTCAGCAAGAACAGGATTTCATTTCATAGATTGATCATTCAATGCATAGGTTATAACACAGAGCATCAGCCATGCGTAATTTGGCATATCCATCTTGAACCGTAACAAATTAGCTAAAAAGCAGCAATTGGCAGTTGAGATCATTGACAGGAATATCCATCACAACTGTGACATATGAGAGGTAATTTTTGTCCTACCAGGAAAGGGGCAAGAAAATGTTGAGCACATCACTTATGTGCTCAACATTTTCTTGCCTTTTCCCTGGCATGACGAAGTGGCCCTCCAGAATTCAGCTATTTTGAAGTGGGTATTAGTCAGAGTGACAATTTGTCTTTTCCCTTATCTTGATCCAGGTACTTCACGTCATCTAGTGACCAGGAAGGTGCTCTTCGGGACAGTGAAGGCTGGCTTATACCCAGGATTATCTCCAACCCTTTCCTCAACCTTATGGGTGCGCGGCAGCAGAGAGGGCTCACATCTGTCAACAGGTTAGGCTACACTTGTTTACACAGGTCTGTAGTGAGTGGCACCTTATATCGAAATTTAGCACTTTTTTTACATTTATTTTTGTTTTGTTTTTAAGAATCAGAATGTCTTTTCACATCAGATTATTTTTAAAATATGATCTGATTGGTCAAATTACATATTTTTAATAAACATATATTACAAAAAGTAACAACAAACAACAACTTACTAATTTATTGTATAGCAGAATTGCACAGAAATGGGCTGAAATTTGTGTTAAAAAGTTAAGTAATACTGGTCCCTAAGCAATCAATAATAATAAGCTATTATTATGGTGAGGTTAATATCACATTATCTATGTCACATAGTCATATCACATATAAATGATCCTCATCTATACCCCTCCTTAAATGTTTGGACAAGCATCATTTGTTTAAATTGCCTAATTGGATGCACATCAACTGGTTGTGGTTTTTACCTATATCCCATCAGCCACCATATAGAAAAGAGGAAGTGCAACACGGCCACGTGTGTGACCCAGCGACTGGCAGACTTCCTGACCCGTTCCAGCAACACCATCGGCACGGTGTACGCCCCCACCAACGTAGGCTCCAGCACCTACGGCAAACGGGAGCTACTACAGCCTCCACGCTATCTGCCTCTCTAGTGGTGATTCCAAGCCCACCGTTATAGAGGCTATTGTTGA
This sequence comes from Esox masquinongy, assembly GCA_016801175.1. Classification (NCBI taxonomy): domain Eukaryota; kingdom Metazoa; phylum Chordata; class Actinopteri; order Esociformes; family Esocidae; genus Esox; species Esox masquinongy. The sequence continues at coordinate 21,949 of JACXGI010008075.1, forward strand.
AACGACCTCACCGCCATGTAATGGCCGATATATACTTTTCAAAACAAACACAACGGCTATATATCAATAACTTGAGTTTTTGGTTCTATTATGAAAATAAAAAACAGTGCCTTTTGGTTTAGAAGATTAACAAAGAAGTATTTGTTCCACCAATCTGACATTGATGAGGCACTTGACTTGTGCCTTGATTTGTTCCATAAGCCAAACTGGTTAAACTCAACACTAATTCCACAATAGTATGTGTTTTCAGAATAATATGTTGACTGCCACTAACAGCACCATGACACTATGTAAAATTCTGGGTATTTGTAAATTTATTTAGTGAATAAGTTCAATTCTGGTCCTGAACAAAATGTAAATGTTTTAGAAAAAGTAAATGGATGCATAAGGCATAGAAATTACACCTGTTGTTCCGCTGTTTATATGTTTGTGTAGGGCTTCTTTTGTAATAAAGTTTCAAGATATTTTGAAAGTTGTTGGTTTCATGGCTGTAACGGAGATGCAATCTTTTATATGTGAAATAAAGCATAAACGTATCAAATTTGATTACAACTACAAGCTAATAAGGCGCGAATAAAAAAGCTATACAATACAAATCCAGGTTAACATTTATTTAACAACTTAAATGTATAGGCCATTGTGCTTTTGAATGCTCATGCCCATTTTATACATTTTGAATGTTTTGTTTATAAATTTAACAGGTAGGCAACAGGTAGGAAGAATAAGGCATACAGTATTATTCATAAATCAACAGACAAATGTCCTTTCAGCTATATGGGAATGTGTGCGCACTACATTAACCTGTGTGATGACTACCATGCCCAAGCAGACAATGTCACCTGTATTTTAACCCAAGCATCACAAAAAACAAAAATAGCGCAAAGAGCTTGATTTTGCTGATGATGCCAAACACAGACCAGCCATTAAGCCCCACAAAAATGGCTGACACTGTGAGAGAAGTCAGAGGTGGGTCAAGCCCTTAATATGCACAGGCATAAAGCATCAAGAATAGTCAATTAGACAGGGGAAATTCACTATGACACATTGAGATGTTGTTGATGCACTGCAACACTAATTGCTGATGAGATATGTCTATCTGTAACAATATAGCCTCTTTGTCCGACTCCATTAACCTCTAGTGTGACGTTATAAATGTAGGGGTATCTTTGAGTGCACGCAAAAATGTAGTCTAAGCTAAATTATTTATTTGTTGACAGAGCAGCAGATTATAGAAAGAGTTTTCTCTTGAACGGGGAGGGTTTGATAACCTCAAAATACTATCTTTGCTAAAGGAGCTATCTGGAGTTATTACATCCATTTCTAGACCTATGAATTAATAATATATGATTATGTATTACAGTATGTATTTTCTGACTATTGAACAAAATACACACAAATGCCTTAAGAGCTTAGTTTAGCTGTTGTAGCCAATAGAACCCAAAATATCAGCTTGTTTTACTCCAACTTGTTTTATACAAAGTAAATGTAAGCACAACCATCTTGGTCTATGAATTTAAAAGTGACTGCACTTCCCCAGCCCCATCTCTCAGGATTAAAAAAACAGAGGCAGGTTATATGCTTTGTTTAACTTTCAACTGATGATTACCACTGTGAATAAGATGATCTCTTTTTGTTATTTTAAAATTATACCCAGCTCCATCTGTCTCTTTCTGTCTCTATTTTTCTCTGTCGTTCTCTGCTTTATACCATCCATCAATCAAGCCAGGTCGGCAGTCAAGTAGCCTGACATCTCTCATATTGCATCACCATATTACTTCCATTAGAGAAGCTTGCTTGGTTCTAACAGCAAGTTGGACATGTCCTTTCACAGCACTCTAAAAGAAAAGGAATAGACCCTTTCTACAAAAAACATCAAATCTAATAGATATGAGGTCTAAAAATGAATAAAATAGAAACAGAGCAGTGAGTACAGACAGTCAGCTATAAGACAGTATTTTAATCCATATCTGATGAGTTATTTAGAAATAACAACACCTGTGCAAACAATAATTCAATCTCATTATGCAGAAAAACTTTGATCATCACATAAAATGGATAAAATTTCAATCAGGTGCACCCAAACAAGTGGCAATGATTGGAACAATATTAGAGAGTAACTTGGGAGGGTCCAGCTTCCAAAAAGATTAGAAACTTGGTCTGGTTTGGTCTTAACTGTATGGGTGTGGTAACACATCATGCTAAGATCAAAAGACCTGTCCGAGGCCCTCAAAAGAAAGACTACTAATGCTCATGACTCTGGGAGGGATAACAAAGTGATTTCTAAGCAATTTGAAGTACATTCCACTGTCCGACAGATCTAAAAATTCAGAAAATTGCAGACCACTAGCAATCTACATGGGAAAGGTTGTCCCACCGCTACACCTGAAGAGCTGAATGAAAGATGCTCAAATAAATCTCTGTGAACCCCAGAGTAACATCAAGAGATCTAAAGGCCTCATTTTCGAAGTGCATGAGTCAACTGTCAGAAAGAAACTACACAGACTTGGCCGACATGAGAGGTCAGGAAGGAAGAAAACACTGCTCTCATAAAAGAATATCAAGATACATCTGACATTTAGCAGACAACACCTGGATGAAGGTGAAAACTACAGGAATTACAGTGGATATAAAAAGTCTACACACCCCTGTTAAAATGCCAGGTTCTTGTGATGTAAAAGAATTAGACAAAGATTATTCATGTCAGAACTTTTTCCACCTTTAATGTGACCTATAACGTGAACAACTCAATTGAAAAACAAACTGAAATCTTTCAGGGAAAAAAAAAATTCAATTCAAAGTTCAATTGGATTCAGGTCTGGGCTCTGGCAGGGCCATTCCAAAACGTTAATCTTCTGGTGAAGCCATGATTTGTAGATTTGGATGTGGGCTTTGGTTTGTTGTCGTGCTGAAAGGAGAAATTCCTCTTCATCTTCAGCTTTCTAACGGACGCCTGAAGGTTTTGTGCCAAAATTGCCTGGTATTTGGAACTGTTCATAATTCCCTCCACCCTGACTAAGGCCCCGGTTCCAGCTGAAGAAAAACAGCCCCAAAGCATGATGCTGCCACCACCATGCTTCATTGTCGGTATGGTGTTCTTTGGGTGATGTGCAGTGTTGTTTTTTGTTTCATCAGACCATAACACATTTTCCCATGTGCTTTTGGGAGACTTGATGTTTGTTTTTGCAAACTTCAGCCGGGCTTGGATGTTTTTCTTTGTAAGAAAAGGCTTCCATCTTGCCACCCTACCCCATAGCCCATTCATATGAAGAATACGGGAGATTGTTGTCACATGTAGCACACAGCCAGTACTTGCCAGAAATTCCTGCAGTTCCTTTAATGTTGCTATAGGCCTCTTGGAAGCCTCCCTGACCAGTTTTCGTCTCGTCTTTTCATCAATTTTGGAGGGACGTCCAGTTCTTGGTAATGTTTCTGTTGTACCATATTTTCTCCACTTGATGATGACTGTCTTCACTGTGTTCCATGGTATATCTAATGCTTTGGAAATTCTTTTGTACCCTTCTCCTGACTGATATCTTTCAACAATGAGATCCCTCTTATGCTTTGGAAGCTCTCTGTGGACCATGGCTTTTGCTTTGAGATGCAACTAAGAAAATGTCAGGAAAATCCTACTAGAACAGCTGAACTTTATTTGTGATTAATCAGAGTCACTTGAAATGATGGCAGGTGTGTAATGACTTCTATATAACATGAGTTTGAATGTGGTTGGTTAATTCTGAACACAGCCACATCCCCAGTTATAAGAGGGTGTGCACACTTATGCAACCAGGTTATTGTAAGGTTTTTATTTTTCATTTTTCCCCCTGGAAGATTTCAATTATTTTTTCAATTGAATTGTTCACATTATAGGTCACATTAAAAGTGGAAAAAGTTCTGACATGATTTATCTTTGTCTCATTCTTTTACATCACAACAACCTGGGATTTTAACAGGGGTGTGTAGACTTTATATATCCACTGTAAATGCCCTGGACAGATGAGTCAGATGTGGAGTTTTTGGCTGCAATCCCAGACAACATCTTTGGTGGAATCAAAACCCTGCCTTTGAACAGAAAAACCTCATACCAACTGTAGTGTATGGAGGTGGTGGCTTTAAGGTTTAGGACTGCTTTGCTGTCTCAGGGCCTGGCCAACTTGTTTAATCATTGAGTCAACCATGAATTTCATATTGTACTTGAGAATTCTTGAGGAGAATGTGAGGTCATCTGTCAAAAAGCTAAACTGAACATGAAACTTGCAACAGGACAATGACCCAAAACACACAAGCAAGGCTATAACAGAATGGCTATAAAAGATAATAGAGGGTAATAAAGTGGTTGCATCAATGATCAGATCTCAATCCTATCGAAATGCTGTGGGGGGACTTGAAGCAGGCCATGCATTCATTAAAGCCCTCGAACATGACACAATCGAAGCAGTACATTAAAGAAGAGTGGGGCAAAAATTCCTCCCAGTTGATGTAAGAGATTGATAGACAGTTACAAGAAAAGGCTACATATAGTTGTACTCATAAGTTTGCATACCCTGGCAGAAATTGTAAAATTTTGGCATTGATTTTGAAAATATGACTGATCATGCAAAAAAACTTTTATTTAAGGATAGTGATCATATGGAGCCATTCAATATCATATAGTTGTTTGGCTCCTTTTTAAATCATAATGATAACAGAAATCACCCAAATGGCCCTGATTAAAAGTTTACATACCCTTGAATGTTTGGCCTTGTTACAGACACACAAGGTGACACACACAGGTGAAAATGGCAATTAAAGGTGAATTTCCCACACCTGTGGCTTTTTCAATTGAAATTAGTGTCTGTGTATAAATAATCAAAGAGTTTGTTAGCTCTCACATGGATGCACTGAGCAGGCTAGATACTGAGCCATGGTGAGAAGGAAAGAACTGTCAAAAGACCTGCGTAACAAGGTAATGGAACTTTATAAAGATGGAAAGGGAAACAAAAAGATATCCAAAGCCTTGCAAATGCCCGTCAGTATTGTTCAATCACTCATTAAGAAGTGGAAAATTCTCTTGATCTCTTGATACCAAGCTAAGGTCAGGTAGACCAAGAAAGATTTCACCGACAACTGCCAGAAGAATTATTTGAGATACAGAGAAAAACCCACAGATAACCTCAGGAGAAATAATCTCAGGAGAAACAACAATTGTTGTTTCAAGGAGCACAATACGACGATACTTGAACAAAAATGAGCTGCATGGTCAAGTTGCCAGAAAGAAGCCTTTACTGTGCCAATGCCACAAAAAAGCTTGGTTATAATATGCCTGACAACACCTTGACACACCTCACAGCTTCTGGTACACTGTTATTTGGAACGACGAGATCGAAATTGAGCTTTATGATCTCAACCATAAGCACTATATTTGGAGAGGGGTCAACAAGGCCTATGGTGAACAGACTACCATCCCCACTGTGAAGCATGGTGGTGGTTCACTGATGTTTTGAGGGGGTGTGAGCTCTAAAGGCACAGGGAATCTTGTGAAAATTGATGGCAAGATGAATGCAGCATGTTATCATAAAATACTGGCAGGCAGTATTTTCAATGCATGTTTTATATTTTAACGAATATTATGTGTTAAAATAATGAAATATATGAATATGCAGTACTTTACGCATTTCTCATCAACACATCATGAAATTAACCTTCAAGACATTACTTTCAAGAGAATCTCCTTGTTGTAGTGAGTTTAACTAATTATCGTTGGCAAAATGGGGAGCAAACCAACATAACCACCAGTCTAGGCCTTATGACATTACATTAATTACTGTGAAGAGAATTATTATCTTTTACAAACAAGAGCCGATTTGTAAATTGTACAGTATGTATTTACCATTATTTCTATTAAATACATTGTAAATGCAAGTCAAGAAACAACTGGTTAAAGTCAGTCATTTTAATTTAATAAGGACTTTTATTCCCAGTATCATACAACTGCCATTGTGTCACAATATAATGATACATGTTTAGTAAATACACCAAAGTTTTGACTTTAGTCACTGTCAAGGAGCATATAGCACCTTTTTCAGTTTCAATATAATGAACCACTTTGTACTCCAAGTTTATGAAAACAATACAGTTGTGCTCAGACATATATGCATTATCTTTGGCTCACCGGACAGTTGTGCCTGCGTTGTGCACGCATGTCTTACCAAAACAAGGCTGTGTGCAAATACTGTCTGACTTGCATAACAGAGTAAAGTCTTCCACCTTGCTCATTTTATTATCTGTGGAGCTGCTCATGGCAACATAACTCAGTCTACCTGTAAAGCTCAGTCTACCTGTAAAGCTGAAGGTGTAATTATTTTGCAATTATTCGTATGATGCCTGTGCCTCGCTGAGGGGACGTTTAGCAGACAAGTATTTGTCAGTCATATTAAATGGTCCCAATTTTGTACTTTCACAAAATTGGATCATCTTTATTTTATGGTTATAAGAAAAATGACTTACTGGAGTTTACCAGACATAGTTTGTTTAATCCCACTTTGGTTGAAATAATTTTGGATGTTGAAACAGCAAGCTCTGTTCCAAAAGTTCACTTAAGACTTAACAAACTTTGCAAAAATATTATACATTGTTTTTTAAGGATGAATAATATCCTAAAAACATCAAGGCCATCAACCTTGTAAATAATAGAGCTAATAACTTTATCTCTATGGAGACTTTGAGCTAATTCCATCAGTACAGTTGATGGTGTAGCCTATTACTCAAATAGCTGAAAGAGTTTGTATGGAGCAGAGCATAGCAGCCCCATCCATTCTAATGTGAGTCACATCGGTAACACTTCACCTGTGATATAATCTGACAGCGTAATTATACCAGACGGCTAACGGAAATGTGTTTTCCCCTGTAATGTCAGATCTTTTCTTTTAATAATCCCACTATATCAAACAACAACTCAACAACTGACAGAGTGTTACCCGTTATTGGAACACATTAGCAGTCGTCATGGATATCTGGCAGGCTGTTACAGCTAACATGGTCTTTTATGTCTCTCACACTGATGTGATCATCTAGATAACTTCTTATCAGAGAAGTTAGGGATTGCGGCCCGTTTCTGCACTATATACAGTTAGGTCCGGAAATAATTGGGCACTGACACAAGTTTTGTTATTTTGGATGTTTACCAAAATATATTCAAGTTACAGTTAAATAATTAATATGGGTTTCAAAGTGCAGTCTCTCAGCTTTTAATTTTAGGGTTTTCACATCCAAATTGGAGGAAGAGTTTAGGAATTACAGCTCATTAATATGTAGCCCCCTCTTTTTCAAGGGACCAAAAGTAATTGGACAATTGACTCAAAAGCTGTTTCATGGACAGGTGTGGGCTATTCCGTTGTTATTTCTTCATTAAGTAAGCATGTAAAAGGTCTGAAAGAGTTGATTCCAGGTGTGGCATTTGCATTTGGAAGCTGTTGCTGTGAACCTACAACATGCGGTCGAAGGAGCTCTCAATGCAAGTGAAACCGGCCATCCTTAGGCTGCATAAAATCCATCAGAGAAATAGCAGGAACATTAGGAGTGGGATGGATGATCGAAAAACCCCTTCACAACATCCAGCCAAGTGAAGAACACTCTCCAGGAGGTAGGCATATCATTATCCAAGTCTACCATAAAGAGAAGACTTCACAAGAGCAAATACAGAGGTGCAAACCATTCATAAGCCTCAAGAATAGAAAGGCCAGATTAGACTTTGCCAAAAAACATCTAAAAAAAGCTAGCCCAGTTCTGGAACAGCATTCTTTGGACAGATGAAACTAAGATCAACCTGTACCAGAATGATGGGAAGAAAAAAGTATGGAGAAGGCTTGGAACGGCTCATGATCTGAAGCAAACCTCATCATCTGTAAAACGCGGTGGAGGCAGTGTGATGGCATGGCCATGCATGGCTTCCAATGGCACTGGGTCACTAGTGTTTATTGATGATGTGACAGAAGACAGAAGCAGCCGGATGAATTCTTAAGTGTATAGGGATATTTTGTCTGCTCAGATTCAGAAAAATTCAGTGAAGTTGATTGGGCGGCACTTCACTTTATAGATAGACAATGACTCAAAACATACTGCGAAAGCAACCCAGGAATTTTTTAAGTCAAAGAAGTGAAGTATTCTGCAATGGCTGAGTCAATCACCTGATCTCAACCCAATCGAGCATGCATTTCACTTGCTGAAGACAAAACTTAAGGCAGAAAGACCCACGAACAAAAAACAACTGAAGACAGTTGCAGCAAAGCCCTGGCAAAGCATCACAACGGAGGAAACCAAGCGTTTAGTGATGTACATGCGTTCCAGACTTCAAGCAGTCATGGCCTGCAAAGGATTCTCGACAAAGTATTAAAGATGAACATTTTATTGATGACTGTGTTAATTTGTCCAATTACATTTGAGCCCCTGAAATAAGGGGACTGTGTATGAAAATGGTTGCAATTTCTAAACGTTTCATACAATAGTTTTGTTCAACCGCTTGAAATAAAGCTTTCACAAGAGTATGATACCCGTAAAAATATAGGGCGAGAATTTTCTTTTCCGTCTGAACTCCTCGGCTAAGGCCTGTTAGGGTGTTTCCTGGGCTAAGGTGTTTAAAAAGTACACTGAACCCTCCATTTGAATCTAGTATACATTCATTATTTCACTTACATTTTGAACGTTTCATTGGTATGCATCCTGCAACGTATAAGCCTACAGTAGGTCTGAGCTTGTAGTGTTATCAGTACATCTATCCCTAACCTACACCCACACCCTGACCCTAATGAAGGATAGCCTCCTACACAGGTGAGTGGATCCCAAGCCGTTAGGGTGAGAGTGCATTCAATCTGAGGGCCTGAAATTGAAACTGTCAGCATGGTGACAATGTAATTTCATATGCATGACCGATTGCCCAACCACTACCAAGCAGATGGAGAAAAGCTGGAGCATGTTTTCTTTCTAGATACTCGTTTTTATCATTTTGATGTCACAATCATTTTTTATCATTTTCATTTCTATCGGGACGCCTCCACTATTCAACCAACTGGTATAACATACTAGAAGCATTACAATTTGGTCGGGAAGAAACATTCCCAATAAAAGTCTAGCTGCATTTAAATTTTGCGTAAGAGTGGAACGTATGGATCGTGAGACTAATAAAGCCAACATTACCAATAGTTATCTTGAACATATCCAGGAGTGAACAACCATGATCTTGTTGTTCTTTACAATCCTTTGAATTGTCTTTCTGGATAACAAATTTGACTTTGGACACTGCAGCGTGCCGTAGTATACTGACATAAACAAGGAAGTGTCCTACGCTCAACGTTGATGAGCAGTAAAGTGAATGTAGATGGCTGACTCATTGAAAAACGGAGTGTAGTTTACATAATGAAAGTGTGGCTACTTAGAGTGTATTTTCATTGGAGACTGATACAATTAAATGAGGTGTTATAGTTTTAAAGAAACTTCGGGATATTAAATTGTCGAACTGTTCTGTTTATATAGCTTAACAGCTAAAAAGGGATGGCAGCTAATACAAAAAAAACCTTCAAGTTTGTGGTCGTCGGGGGTGGCATTGCAGGCGTAACGTGTTCTGAGCAAGTGAGACCACTATGTTCTTTATAAAAATGCCTGAACTTCCTGTACTGCAATCGGCGTTGATGTTGACATATCGAACTGTTTTGTGATTGTCTTTGATAGCTGGCCTCTCAGTTCCCTTCAGCTGATGTTGCCCTCGTGACTGCAGCCCCTTTGATAAAAGCAGTCTGCAACTTCAAACAGGTGATTAACCCCTTGAGGGCACTGGCTTACATTTATATGACTAAATGTATACGCTACATGACAGAAGAGGCTGTAATATGCATGTGAATAACATGATAGCAATTGATGGGACCTACTACACCCAAATTGAGGACACAGCAGCTGACCTGAAACCAGACTGAATCCAAGCACTACTGTTGATATTATGTGCATCTTACATTTACTGTTATTTTCATTACATTTGTCGACAACAAACCCAATTAACCTCGTTTGGATGAGAGGACTGTGCTATCAAGTTCTTGTTATGACCATGTCATTAAGATCTGTTGAAAACATGCTAGTATTATCATCCCACTGTCTCAATATGTGTGGGCCATGTATCTGATCTTTTCTTGTCTGGACAAAAAAAGAGTATTCCATGTCAAGTCAATTTTCTTTTACCCCATTAGACCTTGTCAGATAAATTGGTTAAAGTGTGGGTTATTGCCAGGTCAGGATTTCTGGGAGCCCTACTTCTTCTCAGGTGTATCTAAAATGTTAAACTGCTGGCCAGTGGAAGTACGACAAGCTCCTCCTAGGTTTCATTTGGACCATATGTGCAGGAGCACATCTACTGCTGGCTCCTGCCCAATTTAACCGCTGATTATTGCTCACGGCAGCAGTAATCAGAATGTATGAGTTTGGGGAGTTAGAAATCTAATATGGCTGCCTTTTTCTGTAGCACTCTAAGATCTCCTTGTCACAGCTTTTGCACCTGTGTGCTTAATAAAGGTACTGTAGAAGACAGGAGGATCTGTATCATCCTGGCATAGGGATTCTGGGATACATTTCGTAGTTGAGCTATCTCGACATTCATATCCTGCTTCATCAAGTCTGCTTGCTTCGATTAAGTAGGATACAGTCAACTGAAACTGGACTGGGAGTGAAAAAAAGAGAGTAAAAAAATAAGGGTTATTATATTTTAATGATATAGACAGGTGCTCATCACGCTATATCACAATGCAAGGTGCAAATCACAGGGAGCTTAACTCTCCCGATGAGACACAAGCTTCTAACAATGGCAACAAAAGTCAAACTGGCGCAGCCACAAAATACTGACATTTTCATGTGATGGGCACGAACAGCAGAGCTATCTCCCCTGAGAATAGCATTAGAGCAAGGGACACAACGCCCTCTGTCTACCTACATAGAAACAAAAGATCCCTTTCCCTTGTCATAAGCAGATATATTTGAAAATCCTAATGGAAAAAAACATTAATTCAATGAGTTGACTCTTTACATGCGATTGTTTTATTAAACCAAAAAACTGGAATTTTGGATAATGAATTCCATATGATAGCCCTCCCAGGAATAACTTTCTAACTTGACCTCCTCAATGTTCACTGGTTGCACATCTAAAGCATAGCTTATCAGGGAACTCTGCCTGCAAAGTTTAAAAATATATATATATTTGTGAGTATGTATTTTCTTCCAGTTGACAATATAACTAGATAATCTGTATTCGGTGCAGTACAATGGCTTACATTAACTTAATTAAAATTACTGTTTTTCTGGAAATAATATGTGGTTAATACACTATGCAAAAAACATAAAATACAGTCCTTGGCACAACCATCTCTGACAGCCCTTAACTGAAGTGGAAATATAAAACCGTTACGTTTAGGTAAAGGTTAAGTCTAGGGTTTTAGAGTATGGACCACACAAGGATACGTAATAGTACAACACTGCTATTTATGGACCACTGTTAGCCTAGTCTGTCTAGTACAATATGTATTCAGTGACATTGGTGCATAAATAAAATTAAGATGTCCAAATCTCATCCTGTAACGCTAACCTGGACTTTCACCTTCCTGGACAGGTGTCCAAAACACTGGAGGAGTTTGATGTGGAGGAGAAGCCCTCCACTGTTCTAGAGGAGAAGTATCCCAACCTGAGAGTCATCCAGTCTGCAGTGAAGGCCCTTCATGCACAGCAGCACGTCAGTTTAAATAGTAAAGATACACATGTGCCGATTTTCGTTACAGTTTTTCTAAAAGGCTTAGATACTTTTAAGGAAACTAGGGTCAAGTTGATCTCCATTTTAACCAAATGGGCACAGCAGTGTTCTTTGTTTGCAAATCAGTTATTTCTCATTGCTTTCACACACAATGTCAATGCTTAACAAATTGGAATAAACACAACTCTCTACAAAAAAACGTAATACTCAGTTTAGTAAATCATGTCACCTATGAGTTGCTGTTCGTAAGAATGTATCAAGTAAGGGTACGGACAGAGAGGTTCAGATGCGTGGTGGTAACATAGCTCCAAGTGGAATACAAAGAACTGTAGTTTTAGACAAAATTAGTGCCGGAAATATTGACCATGTTGTCCATCATGGCCTCTCCTCGTGAGAGGCTGGGCACCGAGGCCAGCCTTGTTACAGCCAAACAACTGTAGCGTCAATAGTAAGAATATTCGAGAATGCTGATAGGGAAGTTAGGATGCCGTACCACACACTGGTGAGTACAATATATGCATATTTTAGAAATTGCTTTGTTTTTGCCGTGCAGTGATTTCTTAGCTTGATGTATTTTTATTCTTTGTATATTCAGTATTAGTAAAACTGCAAAATGGGAAATGGTAAAAACTGTTAAGCCTTTGGGTTTTTAGATATACAGCTCCGGAAAAAATTAAGAGACCACTGCACCTTTTTCTTTCCTTTCCAAAAACGTTGAAAAGGAAGGTTTTGAGTGAGGAACAGAAGCGTTCAATTTACAGTGGTCTCTTAATTTTAACCCTTCTGTTCCTCACTCAGAACCTTCCTTTTCAATGTTTTTGGAAAGGAAAGAAAAAGGTGCAGTGGTCTCTTAATTTTTTCCAGAGCTGTACAGTCATTAGGTTCCAAGCATAAATCCCTGTCCAGTTCTGCCACCTTGTGGATGTCGCCTTTGAAGACTTGTCATTTAGACAAGAGCTTGGGTAAAGTACAGGTGCTGGTCATATAATTAGAATATCATCAAAAAGTTGATTTATTTCAGTAATTCCATTCAAAAAGTGAAACTTGGATATTCATTCATTACACACAGACTGATATATTTCAAATGTTTATTTCATTTAATTGTGATGATTAAAACTGACAACTAATGAAAATCCCAAATTCAGTATCTCCGAAAATTAGAATATTACTTAAGACCAATACAAAAAAAGGATTTTTAGAAATGTTGGCCAACTGAAAAGTATGAACATGAAAAGTATGAGCATGT
>JACXGI010008076.1:0-14283 GCA_016801175.1 Esox masquinongy
GCATAGGCAACTTGAATGGGTGGCAGCAAGACGTTCTGTAACTGACAATGCAACCTTCAATGCTACAGGACAATGCATTTCAAACATTATGAAAGAGAAGGAAAGGCAATTGATGCTGATCAATAAACTTACAATGCTACAGCAAAAAGTGTTTCAAAGATTATGAAAGAGAAGGCAAAGCAATTGTTCAATTAATTTCAGAGGCAAATGTCACAATGGTAAGTAGTGCAAGATGCAGACATTGATCCCACTACCTCTCGCATGCTAAGCGAGCGCTCTACCATTTGAGGTAATCCCCTCGGTTTTTGAACGCACCTTGTTACAGCACCTACATTAGTACAATTTACAGGGTTACGCAAAATGCTAGTCACCTACTTTCTGATTGGATGTTATATTTACATTGTTTTTAGGTTATCCGAAGTTAAACGCAACGCTAATTTCAATGCTCCAGCAAAATGCATTTCAACCATCATCAATCAGGAAGAAACAGGAATTGATCAACCAATTTTAGAGCCAATGTTTGTATACGTAAATAGTGGATGATGCGGGCAACAAGGTCTATAATATCTGGTTTGTACTTTATCCGTGTGCTACACTGAAATGAATCCGGCGGAAGCTTAGTTGTTAGGTACTGTTGTCAATAAAGAAATGGCGACTGGTGTTGGGAGTGAGTATTTGCAATAGTTAGTTCTGTTTAAAATGTGGGTACATCGTTTCCAAAAAAAAAATTCGTATTGTAGAATATATCTTAGGTATCTATCTACATGTACTAGTTTCATCCAGCTAATATTGCTGGTGTGTCTCGTCTTGTTGAATTTACGTTAGCGGCCTGTGTCTGGCAAGCTAGCTAGAGAGCTAGTGTAATTGCTAACAATATTTAACTACAGAGCTCTTACCCTAATGGCAGAGTAAGATCAGTAGCAAACAACATTTTTGTTGTTACGTTAACCAGCTAGGTACTGAAGTATATGTTTTATTATACTAGTAACAACTGTGCAGTAAGTATGTTTCTGTCTCTGTACAGTACTGTACAGTTTATTTTGCCAACGTTAGCTTGCTATCTAGATTTACGCTCTGACCTATTTTGGGTTCCCTCTGCGCCGCGTCATGTCTATTGCAATGCTGTTTCTAACAAACTTTAAAATGTCACTATCTTTGGCTTAATGTAGAACACAAGATACTTTCCGTTGGGCCAACGGAGCCTTGGTCGTTGAGGGAAAAACTATGCCTTGCCTCTTCGGTCATGAGGAGCGGAGATCAAAACTGGTATGATTTGGCCGGTTTAAGATAGTCCCTGAATCCCCCCCATTCTTAATCTCTGCATGTACATGTTATTTTTGTTTCTCTGTTTTACTTTTAGCGCATATAAAACAATGTTCTATGTCATCTATTATTCACACCTTTTGATTGTCCCCCTGGTTCTTTGTCTGTATCGTAGGGTGTCAGTGAGCAGAGCCATTAAGCCATTCTCAGAGCTGGGGCGCCCCCCAGACTGGTTCTCCCAGAAGGTAGGAGACATTATTCTTCCCCAGTTAAAACTGATCATACTTCGAATTATTAGGAAACACTTCATGAAATTTGTCATGATGAATCATGTTGATTAATCTGCTTATATACAGAGTTTCAGCCAAAAATATACACATCCATGCTTTTGGTTTCTATAATTCTCCAATTCATCACAGAGTCGAAAGTTAAGAAAATGTTTGTTTTCACAGGTGTTTTGTTTTGTCACAACTAGCCTACACAGGACCAAGAAATACATTATAAAAACTGAATTCAAACTAACAATGTCCTGGATGAAGTGTGGAAAACTGAAGGTTCTCAATGTCCTACATCATTTTGATGAAATGGGAAATTATTTTCAAATTGTCCATTGTGGTGAATGTGAATATTTTTGGCTCTCAAGTTGTATGTACAGGATACTAAAAATAAACTGGACATACAAATCCCTATTTCCAATGCTAGAGTAAATATAACTTGAAAAGATAATAAAATTCCAAACTCTGTTTTTCTAACCACACAGCACTGCGCTTCTCAGTACTCTGAGCTGTTGGAGACCACAGAGGCCCCAAAGTGAGTGCCTAAACACAAACACATCGCTGCTTTATTGGAGTATTGTTGCACATGCGACAATCCAGCTGTCATCAGGGCTGTTCCCAGAGGGTGTAGTCTGATGTGTCTCATGTACGTTACTGTTGCAGGCGTAAGCGTGGTGAGAAGGGTGAGGTGGTGGAGACCATTGAGGATGTAATTGTAAGGCGACTCACTGCTGAGAGGATAGAGGAGCTGAAGAAACTACTGAGAGACACACAGGACAAATACAGGTCGATACACACTTTTGTTCACACACAAACACTCCCATTCTAACACAATTTACCTTTCTCCCTCAGTGCATCTCTCTCAGTAAGCCAATATCTCTGTTTAAAGCCATTATTGATGATAGACTATACCCTCTACATTTGTTCTGGCAGGAAGCTGAAGAAGGAGGTGGATCTTATCCAGACAGGACATCTGGATTCTCGTCTAGAGGAGCTGTGGACGGACATTTTACAGTAAGATGCTTATCTTTCCTTCCGCCTGTCTGTATTTTAAGTTGCGTGCCTGTTTTCTGGCAATGGTTTCTATTTGAGTCTTTTTATAGTGTACATACTTGCTGTGTAGTTTCTATAGCAGATTTAGATGTGAAGTTTGTGTTTCATTGTTTAAAAGGTTTGGCTGTTTCGCAGGAAAAAGAAACAAGATGAGGATGAAGCAGATCTTAAGAGAAAGGCCACAGAGACAGCCTATATGGGTAAAGTTTGGCCTATTAAATACTAATAATTGAAATATTGGGGTACCACTGATTTTACCAATGATTTGGCTCAAGGAACTACCGATGATGATGATAACCTCCAACCTTTTCTGGTCTCAGCTCGACAGGCAGTTAAGAACACACCCAAGCGGGTGCCCAGCGTCACTGTACGCTCCCCTCTGGGTGCCAGTCCCACTAGCTTGGAGGGGGCTCAAACAGACATTCCAACGCCCCCACCAGACACAGCTATGCCCCAGGCAGAGGAGACCTCTGGGACCAATTTGGTAAGGGAAGGGGCCATATACGGTTCATCACACCTGTTGATAAAATACACAGCTTTAATTAATTGTTGTCCCATATTGATGTGTGTTGCTAACGAGTATTTACATTCTGTTCTGTATTTAAGCACTAATTTGCACTTCAAGTGACAAGCATGAAATAGGTCAAAGGCACAATATTTGATGTGTATATATAAGTTATAATTTAAAGATGATCATAAGTATGGGACGCATTGTGGTCAATTAATTGGTTAAGTAGTCAGTGAATCTTTTTTTCCACTGTCCATGTAGGCACAGGGGGTGGCAGTATTCCTGCCCTCTTCGGACGTTCCAATGGCGGGGCCTAAAGAGGCAAGTACAGGGTCTCTGATAGATGACTCTCCACAGAAGAGGATCCTCAGTCAGAAATCCACCCCTCCTCCCTCCCCTCTTCTCTCAGAGCTGCTGAAGAAAGGCAGCCTGCTGTCTGTTAGCCCCAGACTGGTGAGATATACACAAACTGAGTTTTTTTTTGAAAGAGGGCTAAAGCCATAATGAGTTTTGAATAATGTGGGATAAAACAAGATGCTCAGTAAAGACACTTGAAGTAGAATGTGTTTGGAGAACAGAGCACTATTGATGATGTAATAACTGTCAGGTGGTGGACGGCGATGTTGCTGGTACAGGATTGGCTAACGGAGGAGTTCCAACTACAAACACTGCTATCCCAGCAGGCCTTGAGGTTGCCACTGCGGGTAACGGATAAAACCCTCATCTGCCCATTCAGCCTCGCTTGCAATCTGGTTGTTTGTGTTTGACTTAATGTGAATTCCTGCACACTTAGTGTTGTGTGGTATTCTCTGGTGTGTGTGTGTGTGTGTGTTAAAGTAATGTCTTTTTATCAGATACCACTATGTTATCGTGTCCAATGGATACAGTGTCCCCCACCACTGTCACACCCCCAACAGCTCAGGCTAGCCCTGCCCCGCCAAACACAGGTTACTGCTGTCACTTCTCTTCTTCATTCCACTATAAACCCAGCTGCCCCCCCTTCCCAGAAAAGGGAAGGTCATTATTTATGGGGGAAATCGCATGTATTTCATATTCAACGAGAGATCTCTCTCATTTGTCCCCGTGTGTTCAATAGGGGAGGCAGGCTCAGAGGTGAGTGAAGAGGTGGAGCTAGCGAAGGAGGCAGGACTTGTAGAGGAGGACCTGGTCGCTGTTTCCTACATGGGGGACGAGCTGGACCTGGAGACAGTAGGAGGCATCATCGCCATTATAGAGGAGAAGGTACTCACTCAGTTGATTGGGATGGGATTATGAAAAAAGGAGTGCTCGGATTTCCCTGTTGTAGCGCGTGATCCGTGTGAAAGGAAGCCAACAGGTGAACATGATCTCTGTCTCAGGTGGATGATTCCGTGGATGTTCTCGACGCTGCAGCGGTGGAGGCTGCCCTGTCTCTGTGTGAGGACTCGGGCTCCGCTGGACACTCACTCTCAGGCCCCTGGGAGGACCAAGACTCAGATCCGGGGCCCACAGTTCAGTTGGACCCCACTCAGGGACTTCAGAGCAGGGCCGCGGCAGTAGCTGACCCTGGGGTCCTAGGGACTGAGACCGGGAGGGCGGAAGCAGAGGAGAGTAAGGCAAAGGACTGTGAGGGACTAGAGACAACAGAGGCAGATGTTACCCCCTATATTGCGGCTGATGAAAGCCTAGGAGGAAGTGAGGTCACAGAGGAGGGCGTTCTAATGGAGGAAGGAGCCCTTGGGGGAGCCCTTAGAGCTGCAGTGAAGAGTGAGAATGAGGAGTGGGCCCAGCCTGAACTAAACACACCCTGCTTAGACTCAGAAGACAGCTCTGGTTCAGGGAAAGAATCCAAGGTAATTGTCCTCTTCAGTGACAAGCCCTCATCCATACGGTTCTACCTGGGGTAGATGTGGTCATCTTATACTTGTATGTGTTTGTGTAGGAGGTGAAGGATGAGGACGCAGGCAGCGATGGAGATCCTGAGGAAGGGATGGAGATAAAGGAGGAGTGTGGGGAGGGGCCTTACCTCTCAGAAGTGGAACCAGCAGCCAGTGAGAGTGAGGATGGCTATGGCCCCTCCTCCCAACGCTACACCACAGCTGATTCACTGGCCAGCAGCCCTGCCTCTTCGCAGTTGTGAGTGTACAACCTTGGGCATTGAATTCATGGCAATTCTTCACCCGCATATTTGCCAGAATAAGCCTGAATGATGCTTTATCAACTTGATGCATTTTCACCGCTTTTTCCAAAGAGGGTTGGTGTCGGTAGTAAGTTATCTATGGGGCCTTTTTTCTGCACCCTTTTAAATCCATCCTGACTCTTCTTTATCTCTTTAATTCTCAGCTCTATATGTGGGGAGGATCCGGAGGCCGTCCAGGCTCAGAAGATCTGGAAAAAAGCCATCATGTTGGTCTGGAGAGCAGCCGCCAATCACAGGTCAGCATCATGATGAGGTCTTCCCAATAACATCCAGTCAACATTGATACTGTGTAGTAGCATTCGACTCAAGGTAAAATAAAAAAAAGTTACATAACCAGCAAGTCCTTAAATATAAGAAGTTATCTAAAATGTCTCACCATCCTCCAGACCACACACTTCCTTTTTGCCGGACCGTGTAAGTGGAGCCGGCTTAGAAGAGCGAATGTGACTGACTGACTGACTGACTCTTGTTAAATAGCATAGTGGTTAGTGACGCAGGCGACGGAAGAACAGGTCCCACATTCGACTCCAATCACAGTCAATACTCATTGTCTTAGGATTTGTTCAGGACAGACAAAAGCTTCGTTAGTTACAACCTTCAGTAGCTATGTGATAGGAAGCCTAAAATAAAACAGTTCTGGTGGATATTAGGATTTGTTCAGGATAGACAAACACTTCGCTGGCTAGACGATTCTCTCGTCTTTACACTTTAAGAAAAAGTCAGTTATCGTCACCTATATTGATAGATACTGTATCAGTGTCATTCTCGAATGGCTAATTAGCTGTTAAAACAGCCAGTGGCAAAAGAGGATTTCTTCCGGATAGACAAAAACTTCGCCGGCTACAACCTTCAGTAGCTACGTTATAGGAAACCTAAAACGAAACGATTTCTGGTGGATTTTCGAATTATGTCTTAGGATTTGTTCAGGATGGGCAAACACTTCGCTGGCTACACGATTCTCTCGTCTTTTCACTTGACGAAAAAGTCAGTTATCGTCACCTATATTGTTCTGGTAGTTTTTGTATCAATGTCATTCACGAATGGCTAATAAGCTGTTAAAACGGCCAGTGGCAAAAGTCATACAGTTCATAGATGTTATTTGTGGTGGAGGTAAACTTAATAAGAAATGTTACTCAGTTTAACACAATGCTTAATGGTTTCTAACGAAATATTAAAACTTGGTGTGATGTTAATGCGTGACAAAATTATACAATGTCAAGAGGCTATATCGACACCTGGCAAATGTACAGCTCTATGTTGTAGTTAAAGACACAGCCTTTCACGTGGGCGACCTGGGTTTCACATCTCGAGAGGGGAACAACGATTAGAACTTTCTATTGCGGGCCGGCTGAACTAGGCTTGCCTGGGTTTTAGTTTTTTATCCATGGGTGAAATGGCTTAGATACTGTTTGAAGCATTGATCAGTTTTGTTGTTAACTGTAAAACTGAAACAGACTTGCACAGCAGTGTAATAAAAACAAACAAACAAATGAATTAACATGATTAATTTGGCACTCCATTCTCCTCCACTTTAGAGCACTAAGTAGACACATTATGTGTCTATATATTTCTTTAGAATGCAGATAAAATAAATGAACAGGCTGTGTTTTGAAAATGCAGACTTTTGAAAGATGGCACATCTGTGACAGGGGTTGTGTTGTTAACTGACAGGTATGCCAGCGTGTTCCTGCAGCCAGTGTCTGATGACATCGCCCCGGGTTATCACAGCATTGTGCACAGGTGAGTGCCCTACAGCAAACTGTGCACTTTATGAAAATATAAAGCTACTTTAAATAACGTACACTAATCTTTCTCTCCAAAAAAAAGACTCAACACATGAATGTATATACAAAACACACACATTGTCCTCACCCACATACATCCATACACACTGTCCCTCCTTCATTCTACCTCCAGACCCATGGACCTATCTGCCATAAAGAAGAACATTGAGGCCGGACAGATCCGCACCACAGCAGAGTTCCAGCGTGACATCATGCTGATGTTCCAGAATGCGGTGATGTACAATAGCTCTGATCACGATGTGTTCCACATGGCCCTGGAGATGCAGAGGGATGTTCTAGAACACGTGCAGCAGTTCTTGGCCACTCAGCTCATCATGCAGACCTCTGAGTCCTCCATCTCCACCAAGAGCCTCCGCGGCCGAGAAGGGGGGCGCAAGCCCGGGGAGCCAGTGGAGAAGGTAGGGCTGGACACAAATGCCCAAGTACGAAGGCACACAAACACTTCAGAGTCCAGAATCGAGACCGAGGGTCCCTGACATGTACAGTTGAATCCAGACAGGCTATGTTCCCATCTTATGCCCCAATAATCTCACCTTGCCTCTCTCCTAACTTCCCCGCCATTTCAGTTCCTCTGTAGGAGCATGCAGCCTCTGTCTGTCCCCCACTACTGTCTGTCTGTGTCTGTCCCCCCACAACATTACTGTTTGTCTGTCCCCCCTCGACACTACTACGTGTCTGTCTGCTCTGACTTGACTGTATGAATGCGTGTCTGCACTTTCTCCAACTTCATTGTGAATGTTCGTCTCTCTGTTTCTACACTTTTTCTTGTTTGTCTTACTATACTTATGTTGTTTACTGTGTTTGTGCATGCATGCTTGTGCAGGGTGTGGGTGTGGGTGTGTGTGTGGGGGGGGGGGTGTGTGTGTGTTCTCTCTTTTCTCACTGTAACTGTTTGTCCTCCTACAGGACAGTGTCCCAATGGCCTCTCCCGCTTTCCTTCTCTCTCTCTTTGTAAGTATTCAGGTCAAAGGTCAAAACTCACCAGGTCAAGTCAAGCGCACGCTCTGTTTCTCCGTCTGTCTCTTTCTCTCACATTAACACACACACACACACACACACGTGCGCGCACACACCCTAAACACACATCTTACCCTCAAATGAATAAAACATAACTTGACTACTCACGCTAACTACCCCTGTACTCAAACATTCACTGTTCATATTAACAAACACTTGGACATCTTTCTCTACGTTTTGGCCTTCTGTATTTTATTCTTATGTTTTGCGTGCGTGTTCACACTTGTCTCTTCAAATGCCTTTTTAATGTATCCAGTGGTTGTCTTCAACTTCTTTGCATGTCTTATCTGGTCAATTGTTATTTTTTAAAATTATTTTCAGTTTTTTCCCCATCCTTTTAATCTGTTTTTCTTATTTTCCTCTGGCGGGCAGCAGAGATCGTCTTGTGTTAACAGGTCAACCACAAGCCAGTGCTGGGTTTCCAACCTGGTGTCAGACTGACTTTTCACCATTAACCTAAAAATTCTCACTCTGCCTCTTCACTGCAGGACGGGGGCACCAGAGGGCGCCGCTGTGCTATTGAAGCAGACATGAAGATGAAGAAATAACTGGGAAGTCCAAGGGCAGGAAAACCATAGGGCACCAACATGCCAGGAGGCTAAAGATTCCAAGAGAGACTTTGTTGGCATCGGGCGATTTTAAAACCAGAACGTGTTTAGTGGAATTGTTAGTGTTCTGTGAATTAGGTTGATTTCAGAGTTTTTGGTTCGCTGTGTCTCCGTCTGGCCTGGTCTGTGCGAGTGTGCATGTCCAAGATGGGTCTAAGCAGGTAGGACTGCAGTTGTCTGGTATTCTCCTCTGCAGGCCATTTCCGATTCATCCTTGTGTACAGTTTAAGTATATGATTGCATTTAAAGCCAGTACACTGGATATCATGTCCCGGATTGACATTTGCAAGTGGTTAACAACAGACACCGCAGCCCTGACAAAGTTGTTATACTACAGTAATACTAACTTACCTATGACTGACAGATTGGGGGGCCTGTTGTGTTGTGTATAGGATGTAGCCAACTGCAAAATATGCTGCAAGGAATCTGTGTCTACTGTATGTTAGTGGGAGTACAAAAGAGTAGTACTTCAGTGTTGACGTTCATGTACAGTTGTTGTTTTTTTCCATTTGTGTGTTCAACTGTTAATTAAAGAGTAAGAATGTAAAACAATGGCAATGTCACTTCATGTGGATTCTTGTAATTTCAAAGAGTATGGTAAGACTGAAAATACTGCAAAAAATATTTAATATTTATTAGTGTGACAATACTGCAACAAAGGAACATTCTGACATGTTAAGTGGCAATACCAGCTTGCTTTCCACACATTTTCCCATACATCAGGTTTCCATGATTTAAAAAAAAAATACATGTGCAATTATAAAGAATATGTGCAAAAAAACAACCTATCCCTGAGTTACATTGTACAGTACTTGGTAACACATTCCTCCATCTGCCATAAGAAGCAGAGTAACATACATTCTGTGCACTATTCTAACTTAAGCTAGGTTCACTCAAATTTTAACCATATAAAACTGCTTGGGTAGGGGTGGGCTGCTTGGGTAGGGGTGGGCAAACTTTAGTGTGAGAATTCAATGGAAGGTCACATTAGTTATGTAATGTACATTTAATTTAGGGCCACAAAAGAGCAGTTTTAAATCTAGTCTTAGAGTGTTTATTTTAACCCCCCCAAATAAATACAAATAAACTTAAAACTCTAACCTTCCACAGGCTTCATTAAACTTGACTCTGGACCTGGAAGCCAGTTCCAGTCCCATTTTTTCAATGCAACCCTCTAGTCAGGGACTTCATTAGACCTGGAACACCAGGTGGGTTTAAATAATGGTGAGGTAGAACAGAAAATCGGCAGGCTCCAGACCTTGTAGGGTAAGACTTGAATACCACTGGAATAGGCTTTCCACTGGAATCAGCTCATGGTCCTTATATTTCTCCCCCCGTTGTAAGGTAACCATTCCTTGACAAACAATACAAAATGTTTCTCAGCAGTTCTAGTGCATTTACTGAGCTCAACTTTCATCAAAACGTATCTTTAATACAGTAGTGTGCATTGACATATACTTAGTACGCTCCTCACTGAATATAGAAAAATATGCCTTTTAGAAAATATATAAATAATATTTCCTAAATTTCGCAGTTTTAGCTAAACTCAAGAATGACCGGACTCGCCGAGGAATACAGTTTCTTCTTGACCAGCCGATATTGGGGCTGTAGTTTCAACACCTTCTTGTGGGTAACAAATATTAGCGGCCAGCCGTCTTTATCCAGCTTGAACACAATGGACAGCTCAAACGTAGGGGTAACTGTTGGGTCGGGTGAGATAGTACCCAGCATCTGGAGCTGTAGGCCAGGGATTGTCTCCAAAAATACCTTAATGAAAGCACCGCGGATACCACACGGTTCTCCCGCCGAGGAGCGCACTACGTCCCGGGCGACCTTAGTAGTCAGGGTGCGGGGAAGCAGCAGCATCTGGCAACGCAGACTCGTCTCTTTTGCGTCTGAGAGACAAAGCTCTATCTGCCTGGTCATGTCTCGTAGGAATAGTCTCTCCTCATAGTCTAGACTTGTTTCAGAGTCAATACCTATAAAACAGAATGCTTTGTTAATGTCAATTCAACATAAGTATACTGGTGTTGAATTTGGTGACAATACTTTTGGACTGTTCTAGCCTACATGCTATTTGTCTAATGTCCAGCCTACTATTCACGAGCAACACTTTCACACCATCTAAAATTGCCTTATAGTTAATGTTTTTAAAACAAATACATCAGAGAGAGAATGTTACAATATGACATGTTTACGTTGATCATCAGTTTACCGAAAGCGAGACCGCTCAGGTCAATGAACTTTCTAGAACAGACCATCAGCTGATATTGTCATGAGCATTTGGCATACCGTAGGCGCTGTTTCAGTTATACTGACTCAATGCAGATACTAACTGTATGTAATGTAAAGCTCAACAGTAAGCCATTGAATCAATTACGGTTATTACTTATTACAGATGAAATACAAATTTAGATGTAAGATCATGAACTTACTCGAGCTTCTTTCCTTAACGAATTCGCAACTTTCAAGGCTGCCCCGACGCACGTCTTTTTTGTCGCTTGATGTGAATTGATAGAAAAACTTTCTCATCACCTCGATAAAGCTGTCCTCTTCAGACATAGTCCTAATGTGCAGTCCGTGACCAAAGACCAAAGCCGGGGTATAAACCATTGTGACTTTTTCTCAATCTTCAATACTCCACTCAGTGATACACGTTTTTTGTCTAACCTCTCCATGTAAATCTCTTCAAGTAAACCAAATGAAGAAGCTGGATCTCAAACTGCGTTTAAATAGGAATCATTGGTTGCATCAGCTGAGTTTCCTCAAGTGTGGGAGGGCCTTCGTGGTAAGTAAAGCCACTAGCTGGTTGAGCAATTGTTGAAGATGGTTGAATCAGCCTCAGCTCACGCAACATGTCTTGATATTGCACTGCCTGGCTGCCCATACCTACTGATACCGGTTTTATCCAGTGGACTCTACTGCTGGTCATGTACAAGGAATATATAAGCACATAAACTAAATGTTTTGTTTTTTATTTTGGTTAATAAGGTTCTCTCGGACATTTTGGTCAAACATTTGCTATTCAGAAAATTCCTTAGAGCACGTTTAAGTCCAATTGGAGAGCCGCTTCTGATTTTCTTTTTTCTATATCATTACTAGGGGTATATAAACAAAAATTGCAGACTTACCAAATCGTATCGATAACTAGGTATTTTACTGGGATTGAGTGTCTAAAATCAGAAATATTTAATAATATTAATAAAATAATGATATTTAAATGTACTAATCTGAGCTATGCTTTAGCTTTGTTGCTAGGAGGAAAATAGAGTTAAAGTGGAGGAAAATAGTGCCAAGTGGTTCATTGGGTATTGTTTGTAATTTAAGTGAACTATCGCTTGAACATTAATTATTTGATGTGATTAGAAATTAAGTGTCATTTCTTTTAATCATTACATGTATTTACTCTTCAGAAAGATTGTGGTTATTATAGAAACAAAAAATTGTCAGAGTGGAAAATAACTGCATTATACTGCACTTTAAAAACACTCCTTTCTTTTTGTAAGGCTGCTTCTAGTCTTTGTCAGATAAGCCTTATTACTGAACCCCGAGTTACATTTCAAACCTGTAAGGTATTGCCCATCACTAAAATAAATTGAAGTCTAAGGATTTTGATACTCTGCACATGTAAAGTGCAGAGTACCAAAATCCTTATGAAATCTCAAATTCTTAAAAACTCAGAACTGTGCTTTGAGCAGAAAGAATCTTATAGTCCCAATATCTAAAATTACAACTTCTAACTCATGTATTTTAATTTCTTAAATTGTATTATTCCCTTCAGGTATAGCCACCTGCAGATTCTGGAAAGAACTGGAATACCACCATTGCTCTATTTCTTTGAACTATATTCAGTCTAGTCATATCACATCAAATGGCCCGACACACTGAACAATCAGGAGGTGGATTTTCCCACAATCCATTCTTTTGTTTTCCAAGTGCTTTTGCAACACTCACAAGATTGTTCATTCATTTAACAATGAGACAATCTTGAAGTGGCCATGTCATGTGTTTTGGAAATACGTTTTAAAAAACCTTCTCACTCTATTTATAGAGCATCATGCCATTTTTCTGGACCTTTGCCAAGTAAGGATCTCTGACTGGAAAACTGTTCAGGTATGAGTCACAGAAAGGTACTTTTCCCTTTTAATGACTTTACCTGAGTAGTGGCCTATCAACTTCCGACCTGCCCTGATCATGTGAGGATCTGTCTATCTTTATGATGTCAGAAGTATGAAGGGGAAGTTTACTGGCTTTCTGTGGAAGGGAAGGGAAATTACATAATGTGTTGATATGTGGGGCTTACTACTACAAGTTTGAATGTAATTGCAGTTTTAGAATGTGTTCAAATTTGGCCTAAAAATGTTCTGTTTAAAAAGTAGAGCATTATGTTAGACATACTGGACTGGTTTCGCAAACATGGATAAAGCCTAGTTTAGGACAAAAAAATCTAGTTTAATAGAAAACTCCATGGAATTTTTTGTCAGTCCTGTCCAAGGCTTAATCTGTGTCTGCGAAACCGGCCCACTGTGTTGTATTTTAAACTATTATCAGTACTTGGCTTAGAATTAAGTAAGCACAGGAGCTGTCTTTTTAGGTCCTTTAGAGCAGTAAGAACACATTAGTCTGAGGAAGGCTATAAAAACATCAGTCTGCTGTGAGGCAAATCATTTACAAATGGAGAGCATTTAACATGACAGCAGTTTGGCCATAATTGGATGTCCTTCCAAAATATCCTGAGGAGCCACTAGAAAAATAATGTATGAGGTAAATGCCAACACAAACATAACATCTGAAGATTTGCAGACTTTGCTTGCTGCATCTCCGATTAATGTGCACGCTTCAACAACAAGAACACTAAATCGAAATGCCATTCATGTGAGGGTTGCTAGGAAGAAGCATCTTCTGTCAAAAAAGAACCGTACTGCCAGTCTTAACTTTGCCAGACCAACTAGATAAACCTGAATGTTTCTGGAAGTCCATTCTTTGGACAGATGTGTCCAACATGTACCTTTTTGGTCACAATCAAAAATGCTATCTTTGATGAAAAACCAACACCGTCTACAACCAAAAGCACCTTATTCCAAAAGTCAACCATGTTGGAGGGAATGTCAAGGTCTGAGGCTGTTTCCTCCTCTGGTCAACTGTACATGAATTCTGAGGAATACCAGGAGATTCGAGCAGAACGTCAGGCCATCAGTCAAAGAGCTAAAGCTGGGCTGCCTAAAATGGGCCTTCCAGCAAGACAACCACCCAAAATATTTTAGCAAACCTTCAAAAAAATGATTCAGGAGAAAGGAGTGTGTTGCCCACTCCTTTCTGTAAGCAATATATATGTAGTGGTGCGAACGTGCCCCCCACCTGATGCATCAGTGTCACCCCAACGGCCCTCAAACAAAGCAGGCAGCTTCCGGGAACCTTCTGGGGTCAGCTAGCAGGGCCAGCCCCACCCCTACACAGCTGCCTCATATTGGGATCTTGTCAGGGGAGGTATTTCAAAGCTCCCTAGGAACAGCTCAAGGGGGAGACTGTAGGGATATTTTCATAAAATGTTGGTATTTCACATTAACCTGATGAC